>PVKH010034399.1:0-11863 GCA_004027955.1 Chaetophractus vellerosus
CCTGGGTTCGATTCCTGGGGACCTCTCCTAGCGGGCAGACCGCCTTGAGAATGGCAAGCCGCCATGGGCGGGCCGGAGCCGCCGTGGGCAGGGCAAGAAGCTGCCACGGGCAGGGCAGGTCGCCCACGGATGGAGCGCAGCCAGCTACCCGCGAACTGAAGCAAGTGCCGGCCGTGAACGGACGCAGAGACCGCCCACAAGCGGGGAAAGCCGCGCCTGCGCAGTGACCACTCTCGGCGCGTCGCCGCAGCGGGGGGAAGGGGAGATATGTAATAAAATAAATAAATCTTTAAAAAAAAAAAAAAGGATGAATTGATTTTGGGGTGGGTAAGAGTGTGTGTGGTTTCTCTGCCCTCTTTAGTGGGTGGGCCACGTCTCATATCCCTGACTCTAACCCAGAAGTGTCACCAAAACTGGTGAAAAGTAGAACCTTTTATGTGACTTAGTACACACAGAAAAAATGTGTAATACCTGATCATGAAAAACTTCATGTAACTTCACTATATTGGGGTGTCCTTCACAGAGTTTCAGAGCTGTTATTTCTTTCTGAGTATTGGCTTCCATCCTGCAAGATGAGGTAGTTAGCCTCTACATATCTCTTCAAGTACATTTTTATGCCAGTATTTCTCCAAATCTAATTTTGTTTTTATTTACAGTACATTCAGAATATATATGTCAAAGAATCAAAATGAGGTGTCCAGGAAAGTAATGACTCATAGTACCCACAAGAGCAAGTAACACGTTATTCTGGAGAAAATTATTATATCTGAGTCAGAAAAGAGCTAGTCATATGAAGAAATGGATGCTCTACTTGTCCAACAACTTGGTACAAGAATATATAATCATGGAGGTAATAATCAGTTACCAAAACAACTAGCTTGCTCTGAAAGATTTAACTTGCTAAATAATAATAGCTTGCTAAATAATTTCAGAGAAAAGCATTTTAAATATACAACTAATAAGAATGGCAATAGCTGCTGAAATCACTAAGCAAGTCTGATTAAATATCCCTGCCACAAGAAAGTTTTCTCATGATAAATTTAAAAGCATATCATACTATGATTTGTGCCTAAAACGGATTACTTTATCAGAAAATACCTATTACAGCTAGAAGTGTAAGGGATCAACTTAAGATAAGCCAAGTGGGTAAAAGGCCTCAAAATATACTGTTAATATCCTTTTAAATAAATATCTTCTTTTACAAAATTCATTGACTTGGAGGAATACATAAGAAAGACTACCAAAAATGGTCATACCTTTTGCTGATTATTTTGACTGCAAATGCTTGGTTACTTTTTTTATGTATGCACTTTCGACAAATTGAAAAACTTCCTTCTCCCAGTGGTTTGTCCTTCAGATCTAGGTCATAGTGTTGATAGAATGGAGAGTCCTGATAAGAAATCAGATCATTTAACTTAATAAAATATTAGTAATACACAGGGATATAAATAAAATTGTAGAGTAACAGGAAAGTATTAATATCAATATGAATGGAATACCTCTGTAATCTAAAATTCTAATTATTTGAGCTAATTTCTATTTTTATATCATTTATTTAAGATACATATTACGTGTCTCTAAAAAAGCTCATTTAAATTAATGTTGTAATTCTCCCAAGCAAACATTATTATTCCCATTTATTCATTTTTTAAAATTGTGCTTTAATCAAATGGTAGGCCTATTAAATTTACTTTTACAGACTTAAGGATGTTAATTAGTGATGGCATTTAAATATTCATGAAAACTACAAATATGTCATTTAAGTAACCATACATCTACATACCTTCATCATTGCACTCCTGGCTACATTTGTTACTCCAGGACGTTCAACTCCCATGTGAAACTGAAGAGGATCTATGACGGCTGCGTTACGCTTGAACAGAATAGAAGGTGCGACAAAGGAATAGCCCTGAAAAAAAAAAAGAATGAAAGAGAGAAAGAGAGAAGGAGAGAAAAGGAAAAAAAGAGAAAGAGAGAAGGAGAGAAGGAGAGAAAAGAAGAAAGAGAGAAAGAGAGGGAGGGAGGGAGGGGGGGAGGAAGGATGAGTAGAGAATAAAAACTTGAGAACTTCCAGTTCAGCAGATTAGATTGTGATGATTTTTTCCCTCAAATCAAGGAAAAAAATGAATGAAAAACACTCAACTATTTATTGAGATAAATCCAATTTTATTTTATTTGCAATTCAAAATGCAGGATCATTTTGAATCAAAAGAAAAATGCCTTTCAGAAGGAGACAATGCCATCTTCTGGTAGAATTAAACCAATTCAATATTAAAAGGCAGAAAAATATTTCCTTCCCATTCCACTTCCAAAATCTGACTACTAGCTATAATTCTTTAGCGCTGCTGATAAATGTTTGCCTATAAACATAGCTAACTTCTCAAAAAATATATCATTAAGGAATTAAAGTGGTCCAAGTGCTTTTCATTACAGTTAGTTTCTAGTTCAGCAATTATTTGACTCATTACTTCAGAATAATTAAATTTAAAATTGAGGTTTGGAAAAGAAATAAAATCTAATTGCAGACTGATGAGCTCAACCAAAACTGGTAAAATGGTGGACAATTAATCAGGTCAAGTTAGAACATTCACTAGTTCATTTAGCAAAAAACATTTAGTACCTACTATGGCCCTGTACCAGACACTGGTGATATGGAATGAGCAAGAGGCACAGTTTGGATGGTCAGATGAAACCATTCTAAAGATATAGTTAGAGGAGTCAAAGCAGTGGAGCTATAAATATTTCATCTTAAATCTGATAAACATCCTTTCTAAATCTTTTTTTAATAGTTAGAAAGCAGTTGAGATTATTCACTGAAGATAAAGAGTCAGATAACACTGTTTATTGACTAAAGAACATATTATATGAATAAAAGTAAAGTAATAGCGAGTTTTCTACAAAAAAGCCTGAACAAAAATAAAACCAGGTATAATATTAACATTTTTATGTCAAAAATAAACATATGAACAGTATCAGCTGTTTAGCAAACTATAAGCTTCAGCTAACAATCTGCAAAATCTTTGCACTTAATAATTCTTGAGAGACCAGAGAAGTTTTTTTTTAAGCTTCCAAAAAACCTGTTTTAATATGGGAACATTCACCCTTTCCTTTGCAGCTCCTATGAGCAATGAAAGAACGCCTACTCTGGGAGGTTACCTGAAACAGCCTCTCACAGCTCTGCGGCAGGGCTGCAGGAGAATAGGTGGGATCCATTTCTGTGAACTCTTCTGCAAAGTTACTCACATCTAATTCATCTCGGATGACTGGCTTAAATGGTGCGGGCACTTTTTTAGCAGCTAAATCATCCCAATTTATTTTCTAAAGCAGAGCAAGAAAATTGGTACAAAGTAGAAATCAACAAAGTCGAAATGTATTTCTCAAGAATAACAAATATAGATTAGGACTTTAATTAATTAAAAAGGAGAGAGGCTAAAAATAAGGGCACACATTTCAAATCAATGATTAATTTTTTTTTCCCCAAGCAAGAACACATTTCAGACTGCAGCTTATAGGCTACATGCAAGTTTGTGTCTCAAAGAGAATACTGCTTTACATCGCTGTGGAATCTTCTGGTGTCCTCTAGGGGGCATCAAGACACCCTAGTTTACCCTTAGGGATGACAGAAAATTTAGTTTTGTCCTGAACCTCAGGAGACAGGTTTATTAACCTGAAGAGGGGGGAAAAAAAAAAAAAAAAAAAAAAGCAACAAAGGGCTTTAATACACTCTATGAATATGAATACTAACTCTATAGGAACTTCCTATTTTCTAGAGTCAGTCTTACTTAGCTCTTCTCCTATACTTGCCTTCCTCCTGGTCATCTGGACAAATTAAAAAAATAAACAAACTCACTATAAATCATACATTTGCTTATGTCTGTGCCTTTAAATGATACCAACTATCACACTGATATAATTGCTCTTTTCTCACTGAACTGTATTCAAGCATTTTAAACACTGCCCCTTACCTTTCCCATGGAATAATCCAAGCCCCCTCTCCACCCATATCAGGCATATACTGTTTGATTAACTGCTATGTTTTATATCATTCAAATCTAACCTGTTGTTCTGTTTTCTTTATGTTCCTGCCAGTCACTTAAAACAACCTCAGGTAACACTTATTGAATTCAATCCTACAGATATCCTATTATCATATCTCTTTGAATCTAAGATATCATCTTTGATACTAAGATACACCATTATTTTATGTACTACTAAGAAAGAAAAAATCATTATCCATTAGACTAGTAAGATATTGCCCATTATTAAATGTGTGGTGATTTCAGAGATGGTAAAATGTGAAAACCTTCAATTCTTGGCTAATGAAATTCACTTACATAAAATGTTTTTATTATGCCCCCTTGTGGATGCAATAGAGATAAAATCATGAAATTGCAGATCTGCATATTTTTTCAGCTAGAATGGGTTTTAGAAATTGTTTAGTTCATCTTTATTTGATCCAGAAGGAAATGGAAGTCTGGAAATAAGAACTAACATTTTTACTTAAGGACTAGCTGGGGGAAGAGTCAGGATAAGAACAAAATCTCTTGACTGTCTAGACTCTTTCCTCTATCTGGCTATAATGTTTTCCATTACAAGCAAATCATTTGTGTTTGGCTATTACATACACATTAAGGGAAAACTTCCAGAGCAAAGGGGTAATTTAAAGAAATATACTGTTAGCAGGAGAAAGTTTAGTGTGTAGAAAATTGAATGCTATTATGATCCTCCCCATCCCTGCTCCATTTAGGAGGAAAGAAAAAGACCATTTAGGTCTAGATAAATAGAGTTCTGGTCTTTTCTAAAGTGTCCTTATCATTTTAAAAGCCAAAGCAATTAAGTAATCTAACATTACTATTCCAAGCTATAGAAAGGAGAAATTTCTCCAATAAGAAAGACATAAACACAGAGATTTGCAGAGAAAAGGATCCTAGGAAAATATGATTGGAGGTATTTTGTTTGAATAACTTCTTGAATTTTATCTGATTGTTAATACCTGAGCCAAGCTTCTAAATTAGATATTTCAAATAGTTAGTTCAAAGATTACTCTTTCCAAGCCATACAAATCTATGAAATGCCCATACTAAGAAGTGAATTTTTATTCTATATTTGTTTCTCACTATGTTACTAAACTTACGTAGGACATGCATTAATATTTTTTAAATGCTTATGCTGAAAGACTGGAATAAATATGCCATTTTTTGAGTAGAGAAGTACAAAGAGATAATTTTTACTCTAAATCAATATTTGTTTTTTATACTTAAAAAACTAAATAACCTGACAGTTTGTTCAACAAGCTTTTCCTTTGTTTTAGTATGCTATTTTCATTTATTTTGTGATAATGTAAGAATTTAGTTTTCAAAATAAATAATAAAAGGTGGATGGTCTCATCTATCTACCTATCTATCTATCTATCTATCTATCTATCTATCTATCTATCAATCATCTATCTATTTATCCCCCCTCCCCCCCTTGCTGCTTGTGCTTGCTGTGTTCATTTTGCTTTTTGCGTTTTTCTGTGTCTGCTTGTCGCCCCCTGGTGCAGCATCCAGCCGAGTCAACCCGGCGGCGGTTTGCCTTCTCAAGGAGGCCCTGGGAACCGAACCCCGGCCTCCCATGTGGCAAACCAGAGTACCAACAATTGAGCCACAGGTGGTTCCCTAGATGGTCTCTTTAAACCATAAATATTTAGGTCATGCTCACTGATAAGACAGAATTGTTTAGAAGCTATAATCTCAGGGTTTTGGAAATCAAGGTTGTGGTATCCCAAGTTTGACCACTTGAACTGAAATAACTAGCCAACTCACTCAATTTAACTTTTTTTTTTTTTTTAAGTTGGGTTTTTTGGACTAAATTGAGCAAACAAAATGTAGTGGTTGTGTTGGTGCCCTGTAAAAAGGTCTCATTAGGCTTTTTCAGAATAAGAAAGCACTGTCACAAGTAAAAAGAAAATAAATGAATAAATGACCAACTCTCCACAGGTTATAGACAGTAATTGAGAAACATGTAGATTTTGAATTTTCTAAAATTTCTCCTGGGAAAAGAAGAAGAGATGAAATCACCATCTAAAACATGAAACACAGGGGCAGTCATAGCTCATGAACTGAGAGAGGAGTAAAAATTATAATAAAAGTACAAATTTCTCAAGATCATAAATGGAAACCAATACCTAGAAACTCTAACCAATTAGTATGTGGAAAACTTAATGCTATATGATTCTCTCCACCCCCACTCCATTTAGGAAGAAAAACCATTTAGGTTTTTACAAATAGAATTCTGGTTCTTGAATTTAAAAAAGAATTTTAAAAAGATGCAATTGTATGTGAAAATAAGGAGAAAACAACCTCAAGAAGGAGTGCTCACTCATTTCCCCAAGAATGCTAAGCACTTTGAAAACAGCAGGGGATAGGAAACCATCTGTTCAATAAGTTTCACCTGAAAGAAGAGATGTTCTTTGATCTCATCCGCATCACGTGGACCACATCCTAATCTTTTCTTGGGATCTTTCATCAAAAGACGCTGAATTAGGTCTTTGGCTAAAGCACTCATTTCTTGAGGATATGGAGGCTCACTTTTTAATATTCTCCTGTAGAAAGATAAAGCTTGCTATTAAAACAACCAGAGGATGAAGTTATAGTGGCATTTTTAGCAAAAACAAGTATAGTGAGACATACTTTGAAATTCAACTACATATGAAAAATGGAGATAAAATATTTAAAATAAGATACCATGAAATCAAATTTCTGAAACTTAAGAAGGAATAGAAGGTATTGGACCAATTTTCAGTATAAATCAGCCCTAATGGGAGGTTACCATCCCAATTATTTAAGTGGGGAATTAAAAAGCAAACATACGGGGCTGCTGGGAACTTAGAGGGAAGTAAGATAGGCAGGCCAAGTCAGAACCACTTGGACATACCTTAATTCTTGATATCTGAAAATGGGCACTAGAACTGGGGGTTTTTCATGGGGTGAAAGCATCTGCTTTGTTATTTGCTACTATGAAAAAGACAGGCGAGCCCTGTGAGGCAGGTGGTGCTCAGAGATGGAGTAAAGTCTACTATATATTAAGGAAAATAAGAAAATTAAGACAATCAAGTTTCTTGATGAGATATTTGAACTTTTCTAAGGTCGCAGAGTAAATCAATCCAATACAAACATACTTCTCCCACTCTTAAAATCCAGATTAATAATTTAATATGAAAAAATAATGGAAGGGAATGACTGAAATTAAGGTGCATAACATGGTATATACATGGAAATAAGCAGTTAGTTATCTGGGTTTATAAAAAGATACTCTATGTATGTCAAAATATTAATAACTGTTATGGAACAAAAGCAGATATTAAATGTGTAAGGGATAGTGTGATAACAGCACAGATTTTGGAGCCTTCAAATTCTGACGCTGCTGTGTGACCTTGAGCCAGTTAATAAACCTTACTGTACCTCTGTTTCCTCAATTGTAAAATGGATATTATAATGACTAAATGAACTAACATGTAAAGTGCTCAGCACAGCACCTGGCACACAGCAAACGTTTGATAAGTATTAGCTACTAACTATTCTAGTCCCTCATTCTAAGGCAGCCACAAAGAAAACAGGCACAGAAACTGTTACAAGTAGCCACTGAGAATCAGCAAAACAGTAGCGGACTTTTGTTTTTATTAAAACTACCATCAGTTTTGTTAATTTAAAAGATAATTCTACTTCTAGCACTCCACTGTGGGAACCAAGAAAATGCTGGTAGAACAGGGAAAAGAATAGCACCCTCTCTTACTTTTAACTTTTTAGTATTCCTGCTCACTGCTGGTCAGGGTTTTCAGCACTGAGGAGAGAATCCACTCCTCAGATCAGGCACAGGCATATCTGAGAGAGAAACAGGGACTTCTATTTCTCAGGGGAATATTAGCATAATTTTTCCCATTTTCTCCATCTTTAATTTACTTTTGCAGCCAAGAATTCTTTGTGTAAGAATTGGAGCATAGATGAATGCACCCTTGCTGACATCAACCTAGGGCAGGGACCATGCCCTATCCATTACTTCTTACACCTGAAGGCAGTCAATGCTTATCGCATACCTACTCTGTGCCAGGCACACCCTCTTTTTGCCATCAACGGACTGTCAGTCCTGTGAAGACATATGAAGGAGAAATGTTGACCATGATGGGTTCGTCCACAAAAGGAGGGGCACCTGACAGCAGGGCTGGTTTCACCCGGATGCCAAGACCAGAAGGAGAAGCCCATGTACAATTCAGGGGAGCTTGTTCTGGGCAAACAGCAGCATCAATGTGCAGCCTGGGCCAGGGGCGGAAACTAGTTTCAGATCTGGACGAGGCAAGGACCAGATCAAGAAGAAATTAAGTTTACAGTGGAAATCTGAAGGAATTTCTGCTGAAAACAGTACTGATGGAGAGCGTGGAGAAGAACTAGTGATAATCCTAAACTCTTCCCTTTCCTGAGTGAATACAATAGCCAGAAAACAAACAGAAGTTATCTCTTAGCAGGTGATGCCAACCCCACCCGAAAGTGAAAGTGGGAGCCAAGCAGCAAGGTCCGAGGAGACTCCCTGAAGGAACATTACTGAGGCTCCCACTGGCCCTGTAAATGGGGAGCACAGGGCTTTCTTAGGCTTCCTTAGCAGAACAGAGAGGTTCTGGAGCCTGTTCTTGTTAGAGGACTGCAACACTAGGAAGAGGGCCAGAACTGGGGGTAGGGTGTGAAGGAGAAAGTGCTTACAGCAAGCTAAAACTTTCTCTCCATTGGAAGATGATCTCGGATATGCCTTCTTCTTATACTGCTACCTTGAAATATTAGATTAAGAGAAAGGGGCAAATGTCAGCTGTGCAAGGTTATTGCTAAAGCAGGCCCTGGCAGGTAAACTGCATCTAGACTGAGAGGCCTGGGGGCAAGCCCTGAGGGTTTTCGTGCCCAGGACAAGCTTTGGTTCTCTTGAGTCATCTCTTAGAGCCAAGGGTGTCCCTGTGGGGGCTTGGAAGCTC
The DNA here is from genome assembly GCA_004027955.1 of Chaetophractus vellerosus. Taxonomy (NCBI): domain Eukaryota; kingdom Metazoa; phylum Chordata; class Mammalia; order Cingulata; family Chlamyphoridae; genus Chaetophractus; species Chaetophractus vellerosus. Next base: position 8,996 of record PVKH010034399.1, read on the forward strand.
TGCTCAGGGCCGGCTATAAGATACAGCTCCTGTGCTGGTTTTCCTGGTGCTGGGGTGAACTGCACCTAAGCTCTTGGAAGGACTCCTGCCCTGTTGAAGATGTATTTGATACTGTCGGGCTGATATACTGTGTTTTCTGTCCCATATCTTCCATAGAGCTAAGAAAAACTGGTGCCAGAGCACAGCCATTTGACCAGTGAGTGTGGATGTCAATCTGAACTCAAGACCACAACTGGCTGTGCAAAATGGGAGGGTGGAGGATTCCTGTGGACTTCTCATCGTGACAGTTACTACAGCGTCCTCCAACAAAGGCTGGGACTTCACCAATTCCAATATACTTGATTTCTGAACTGGTAATAACCCAAAGTCAGTTCTTTTTCCTTTCTTCAAACTGGATCTGGGAAACTCCAGAAATGAACTGCAGTTGGGTGGGACCCAAATTAATTATAGAGCCCCCTGTAAAGTCAGAACAGGCTCTGGACATCCCACATCAAACACTTCTCCATGTGCGTGCTGTCATTTAATCCACACAACAACCTACCAAAAGGCTGCCATTACTATTCCTGTTTTGCAGATGAGGAAAGAGCTCTTTCAAAACAGCAAGAAATAAATATATGAATTAAAATTCCAACAAGATGTTTTACATCATAGAGGATTTTACTATTTAACTGCAAAAAAAAAAGCATATAACAACACAGCCAAGAAATTTTCCAAAAAGAAGATAATTAGAGAGGGATCTGCATAACTACATATTAAATGTATTATAAAACAATACAGTAAAATTGAGGTGCTAGCAAAATAAATCAACAGCCAAATCAAGTGAACAGAATAGACTACTTGAAAAACACCCAGGCATGTATAAAAGCTTGGTATTTTTAAAAAGTGATCAACATAGAAAAGGTGGTGGTGGTCAACAAATGTGTTGGGGAAATCAGCTATTTGGGAAATAAACAAGTTACACCCTTGCCTTATACCACAAGCCAAATAAACTTCAAATGGACTGAGAAATTATGTGTAAAAAATAAAACAAAATAAAATTAAAACCTATAATAATATTAAAATGAATAGAAAATTTCTTCCCATTCATGAAAGTTAGGTTTCTGAAAATCCCTGTGGTAAAAGAAATTCACAACTTATCAGCTTAAGAATTTACCTTAGGGTAAGGACATCAAGATTAAAATTAAACCTATGGTAGACAGAGGGATGGACAGGTGGATAGACATGCATTAAGCAAGGATGGTAAAACATTCAAGGTAGAATCTAGGTGGTGAATTTACAGGTGCCTGCCAAAAGCAACTTTTCTACATGCTTGAAATCTTTTTTTTTCTTTTGAGGTACCAGGGCCAGGGATTAAACCTGGGACCTCGTATGCAGGAAGCTGGTGCTCAACCAGTGAGCCACATCGGCTCCCCTGAGTTGTTTTTTGTTGTTTGCTTGTTGTTGTTTTTTGGTTGTTTGTTTGTTTTTAGGGCCAAACCTGGTACCTCCCATGTGGGAAGCAGGTGCTCAGCTGCTTGAGCAAAATACACTCCCTTGCTTGAATCTTCATAACATAATATTGGGGGGAAAAGTAAACCTAGAAACTTTGTATGTGTGTTTTGTATATTCACTAAAACATAACAATAAAGAACCATCTCAATGAAGAAAATATTAATTACCTTTAGCATACTAATAATAATGAACAATGAGCACTTGTTTACTTCAAGGTCTTTGCTCAATGATTACCTTATAAAAGAAGCCTTCCTAACCAACCTGTCAGCTGCCACCATCTTTACCTTGTTTTATTTTTCTTCATGGCATTTACAGCATATTATAAGTTTGTCTATTATTTATCTTCCCAACTAAAATGTAAGCTCCATGGGAACAGGGATTCTCTGTTTTGTTCAGTGCTCTATTCTCAGGGCCTAGGGCAAAGTTTAGCACAAAGCAAGTACTCAACAAATATTTACTGCATAAATAAATGTCTAATTGTTTTCCATTTACCATACCTTGCTCACTCAGGATGTTTCTTCCTCACAATTTCAGAACAATGCTCACAAATAACTTTCATATTTTTGCAGATGGTATGCATTCACACGGGCTGATTGCTTGTTATTTCTCTTTGATCCTCTATTATTACCTTTAGGTTCACAATCTTTCCTATTTTTGTGATTTAATGTTGTTGATTCTCACTTCCTGGTTCTAATGTGACCCCAAGATTATGGAATTACTTACAGTTTATGCCTGCCTGAGTTAGCAAGAGTTCTCAGTAAACTTAGCTTACTCTAAATTTTTGTCCAACATTAGGGGAATAGTTAAGCATATTATGGTGTACTCAATGGTATATTCTACAGCCCTTACAAAACCATGTTTATAAAGTGTCTGTGATTAGAGAATGCTTATGATATAAATTTAAGGAAAACTGCAAAATATAAAATTACATTTCTAGTATGAGCACATTATGTAGAGGAAAAAGACTAAAATGAAATATCAAAATATTAAGTTATTATGACTGTTTCCATCTTATGTATGTTTTTTGTTTGTTTTGTTTTGTTTCAGGCAAGGGAGTAGAGTTTATTAAGAAACAAGAGGGGGGCCCGGCTAGATAGCTCAGTGGATAAAGAGCTCGCCGGTGTACCACATGGGAGGCCCCGGGTTCGGATCCCGGGGACCTCTCCGAGCGGGCAGACGGCCTTGAGAAAGGCAAGCTGCCGTGGGCGGGGCGGAGCCGCCGTGGGCAAGGCAAAAAGCCACCACAGGCAGGGCGGAGCCCCCACGGGCATGGCAAAGTCACCCGTGAAAAAGCGGAGCTGCCGCTCGCGGAAGCCGAGCAGCCCGCAAAAAACATGGAGGACTGCTGCCCGTAAAACATGGAGCGGAGCCGCCTGT
>PVKH010034400.1:0-11876 GCA_004027955.1 Chaetophractus vellerosus
AAAGCTTCACAACCGTGTCAATGTCGTCTCACAAAGTCCGTCATCAGGAGGAAGGAAACAATGTTCTCTGTTTTCTAGGAATTTTCCCCAAGATTACCACCTCAGACTGAGTTAGAATGGGACATAAAAAAGGCAGAGATGAAACATAAAATGTAGCCACACTATCTATCAGAGCTCACTTTCTCCTTATATTCTTGAACAGAGCCATTTGGAATCAGATCATAAATGACCCTTTTGGAGCAATGCGCAGTAATCACTCAGAAGGCGCAAAGGACAGAAGCATCCCCGGCAGCTGTGTGCACAAGACTCCTGCCTGCACAGACAGCACGAGAGGGAACGGGGCGTCACATTCCACCTGGGGTTCTGCTTCATCCAAGCCTAAGACTTAATCTGTAATTTGAAATATTTATTTCTTAAACATTTCAAAAGAATTAACTTGCCAGGAAAGCAAATTAAGCAAATTAAAGAATATGATATGTAGTAATGTATGTATATAGCGTATGTTTAATGTGAAAACCTGGGCAGATTTGTAAATAACTAAATATAAACACTGCCTACAGCACACGAGTCCTGCCGACACCCAGCGGCTCATGACTGTACCGTCGGCACTGGCGCCCGCCCCGCCTCTGGCTGGGACGCCACCCAGGGCACCGCCACGCCCACCCAGTGGGCCACGGCCACGGGCAGAGACGAATGCTCGCACCACATCGCTCCCTATTCGGAAGTCGTGCCACGGGCACTGCAGACAAGGGAAGACAGTGCCTGGCCCAAGGTAACAGGGACTTCCCTGGAAATTCACTTTCACACAAAATATTAAAGTACCTGTCAAAAAGGACAGACAGATTTAATGTCATGAATAATCATGAAATAAAAGGGAAACTGAGGTTCTATATGCAAGATACAAAAATCAGATGCTCTAATTGATCTAAGTCCCTTGAAACCAAAATTTTACCTCAGAGACCCATTATTTAGCCTCAAGGAAAATTGTGAAAACTAGGAAATTTTGAACACAATTTGTCATAAATGCATATTTGTACATTTTTCTGGGGCCAGACACCCAAAGCCTGTATCAAAGAGTCTGTGATCAAAAAAAAAACAGAAATTTTAAAACTCACTGTTCTATACCAATCTCACAAAGAAATCAAAGGTTACCCGCTGGCGTACGGGAGTCTGCAGGACACACAGAAAAGACAGTGGCGCACACCCAAACACACACCTGTGGAAGCGCCCCCGCGCCGAGCCTCACCTGGTGCGCGCGCTGGAGCTCAGCAGCCATGGCTTTCAGGCTGTCAAGGTGTCTGGCGCTCATTTCGACTCTCAGGCTGTCCTCTGTGCACTGAAGCTCTTCGTCATGTTTCAGCTTAAGTTTCTCTAACTCCTGAGTCAGAACCATTTGGTGAAAAGAACCCTTCTTCTGCAGTTGCGCCTCAAGGTCTACTCGTAAACGTTCCAGAGCCTGTCTGTGCTCATCCCGCATGCTCTGAACTTCAGACTGGTAACAGGATTCCAGAGAGTCTAGGCTGGACAAATGTCTTGTCTCCAAAGCTCTCATTTCTGCAGCATGTCTTGCCTGCAATTCAGCCGTGTGAGTCTCCAGAAGAAGCCGGTGCTCACTCGCCAGGGCGGCTTTGAGCTCCTCCATCTCAGCCTGGTGTTTCGTCTGCAGCCCAGCCGCCAAGGACACCGCGTGCCGCTGGTGGTCCTCCTGGGTCTGCTGGAGCTCACGGGCGTGCTTCTCCTGGAGCTCCCGCACAAGGGCCTCCTGCTCTGCCGAGAATTTTTCTGTTATTTCTTTACGTTCTTCTAGAAATCTGAAATGATATTCCAAGTGAACAAAAGCAACAAAAAGCAGTTATGAAAGCACTAACCCTCACTTTGACACACCTAACCCATATATCCTACAGAAAACGTCACTGCTACTACTGACATCATCCCAACTGGATTTAAGTCGTTTTTTCACTACTGCTCCTTCTGCCTTAAAACTGCCCACGATCCTCACGATCCAGTAACATGAGGCTGAAGGAAGGGAGCCACATGAAGTCACAAGAGCCGGCGGCCAAAGGCCAGAGCTACGGGCGCCCTGAGCTCACAGACAGGCTTCAGCTGGAAGGAAAGGGCATCCGCAACAAGGAACCACTCACTCTTTCCTACACCAAACACGGCAGAGCCAGTGTGACAGCAGCTTCTACTAGCAGCGAAAGGACCATCCGCCCAGCTGCGACGCCAAAAACACAACCTCCACTTAGACGAGAAAGGGGCCGCATCACTCGCGAGCCCAAGTGACCATGAGGACCACAGAGACCAGTCAAAAATCTGTGAAAAAATCTGCAACTGTGAACAAAAATGCATGGGTTACAGGGAAGTGCCGGGCACCCAGTGGCAAAGAAGAAGCACACATGGGAATCTGCACTGACGACGGCAGCCGAAGGCCATGACACCTGCGCCATGGCCTACATCTGCACGTACACTGGAGATGCATGTCACAGACGACTGCTTTGTTTCGTTCGGACAGATAACATTTTATGTGCTAACGACCCAATAGATACTATAAAAACAGTTCTCACGTAGATTATCACCTTTTAAGGAGGTACCAGGGATCGAACCCAGGACCTCGTACATGGGAAGCAGGTGCCCAGCCACTGAGCTACGCCCGCTCCCCAGAGAGTGTTGGTTTTTTCGTTTGTTTGTTTGTTTTTTAGGAGGTACCAGGGATCGAACCCAGGACCTTGTACATGGGAAGCAGGTGCCCAGCCACTGAGCTACGCCCGCTCCCTCCTTTAATCTTTAGCATAACGCTTTGTGGTTCTTTAAATCCTTGTTCACAAGTGAGAACTAAGGCTTGGTGAGGTGACGCTCCTTGCCTACATCCCTGCAGCTCATGCACAGTGGAGTCCAGAGCAGAACTCAAATCCTCTGACCCCAGAGCAGGAGTCCCTGGCAGGCAAGAGCCTGGGGCCAAAACCCATGAAGAGTGGGGCAGGAGACTCCAAGATGCAAGAATCCTCAGGCCACCAAAGCCCAGAAACTCAGGTTAACACGAAATATGTTGGCACATTTGGCTGGCACCAAATCACATTAGAAATCTATCAAATACGTCAAGGAAGCATGTATATGTTTTAAAAATATGTTTCATAAACAAATTATCTGTTTTAAACACACTTATATGGATAAACTGCATAAATGAGGGTCAAAGTTCTTCGGTTGCAACTTTTAAAAAAGAACAAAAAGAGAGGTAAAAGATGCATGCACGCCAACATCCATCAAATGAAAAATGAACTCCACCAACAGGACTTGGACACAGTTGCTGCCAGCATTTCTCGATTGTAGGGCACGAAGCTTTGTCCCATTATGATTTTAGGATGAAGAAATGGCCAGAATTCAGCACACCAAGCCCCACCAGATCCACCTCTCTCCAGATTTCCCTGGGGAATCTGGCCACCCCGAGGTGGTCCTCAGCCCGTGCCGGGACTCTTGGGGTGCCTACCAAGCATGCCGTGACAGGAGGGTCACCCACCTGTTCTGAGCCAGCATCAGCTGGAGCGCACAGTCTTCCTGGAAGTGGAGCGAGCCACGCGCCCAGCCCTGAGCCGCAGGGGCCGCCTCCACCCCCGGCCCCTGGCCACAGTGGCTGCAGGGCAGGGGCTCATCCCCAGGCAGCCCGAGCTCCAGCTGCCGCAGGCGGCCCTGCTGTTCCACCAGGGACTTCTCCAGGTCCTGGATCTGGGCCGCCTGTTGATCCTGAAGTCGCCTCATTTCAGCTTCTCGAAGCTTAAACTTATTTATTACTGACTGTTTCTCAAATTCAGCCTTTTCTCTCAGTTCAAGGAGCATCAACGCTAATTTTTCTTCAGCTTTCCTCTTTAGGTCCTCACTTGTAACTTTCCACTCATCTTCTTTTTCTTTGAATTCTTGTTTCATTAGCTGAATTTTCTCCTTAGTTTTCTTTAGTTCTTCCTGGTGGTCTTCAACTAAATTATGATTTACCTGTAACCAACATAGTTTTATTTAAGAGGAAAAAAAATTAAAAGAAAAGGTATTAGCAGCAATGACCTAAATTGAACTGAAAACAGGGAAATTTCTACAACATACAGATATGGTGAAGAGAGCAATGGGAATGTTTGTTATGTTAATGGGAATAGAACAAATTTAAAACTATTTGAGGGGCCGGCTGTAGCCTAATTGGTAGGGTGCCAGTTTACCACATAGAAGGCCCCGGGTTTGGTTCCCGGGGCCTCCTGGAGCGGGAAGACCGCCTTGAGAAGGCAAGCCGCCGCAGGCAGGGCAAGCCGCCGCGGGCAGGGCAAGCCCCCGCAAGCAGGCAGGCCGCTACGCGGTGAGCCGACTCGGCGGGTTGCCGCAACGGGGGGACACAAGCAGACACAGAAGAACGCAAAAATGAACACAGCAAGAACAAGCAGAAAGCGGGGGATATGTAATAAATAAAAAATAAATCTTAAAAAAAAAAACAAAACTATTTGATTAAGTAAAATGCAATTCATATCCTGGCACCTAGAACCAACTTTTCTTTATCTCTGGAGCTGGCAGCCCGGACTCCATAGACACAAGCTAACTGAACATGGAGAACAAACTCATGTTGACTGAGCAAAGATGGGGGCTCGGAGGCCTTCTTTGTTGCGACCAACACTGGCAGCTGGGAAAACGGATGTGCCATGGGTCTTCTTTTTGGTCCAGGGGAATGTAATGACACCACAAAGAGAACTACTAGCAGCAAGTGAGATTAGACACCCAAGAGAGATCGACTATCAAACAGTGTAATGAGTTCAAGTCTTCTGGCTTACACAACGTATATTCCAGGATATACAAAGAACTTAAGAGGTTGACAAACTAAAATCAATAATTTTAACAGTTTCTTGTGGAAGAAAAGTCAGTAAACTAGTTATCAATAATAAACAAAACAAAACCAAAATATGTTAGAATGTTATTAAAAATAAGGTTTAGGGTTCCTTCCACTTCTGGTATTAGCTATGTAGCTCTAATCAGACCAATGCTCCCAAAGACAACAACTATAAACTCTGGATAAAATGTAAGAAACTTCCTGAAGGCACTGCACAGCATCCAAAAGCAGGCATATCCTGGAGAGGGGCTCAACACTCAGAAGAAAGATGTGGCACTAGAGAGTTTACCCCTTTCTACGGCGTTTAGCCTGAGAGCGGGAACCATCTGAGCTATGCAGATAGAAAGCCCATAACCTTAACCATTTGAGTCAGGGAAGCTGGAAAGTGAGGAGGCAAAGCCCAGAAAGGATAGAGTGGGAGAGAGGCAAATTCTGTGAAGAAACCACAAATTTCAGGATGACCCCTGATCCATACACGTAGGTGTAGGGCCTCCAACAGCTGGCCAGCTAAGGCTAAAGTAAGTACACTAACATGCCCTGCAGCCCAACACAAAAGAGATGGAATGTGGAGTCTGAAGTCAGCCAAGTAAACTGCCTGCTGAAACAACAACAAATCAATATTCTTCAGAGGAACATAACAGAACCTACAGTCTCCATAATACACTCACAATGTCCAATTATACAATTCAAAATTGTATGTTATTCAAATAAACAGGAAAATGTGGCCCAAGCTAATGAGAAAATATGATCAATAGAGACCAACCCCAAAATGACAGAGATGTTGAAATCAGCAGACAAGGCCACATGTAGGACATAAATTTTCAATTTTCGTTATGAATGAAAATAGGAAATCCTGGCAAAAAAGAACCAAAGAGAAAATTCTAAAACAGAAAAATACAATATCTGAATCTTAAGAACTCATTACATGAACTTAATAGCTGATTGGAGATGACAAAAGAAACTCAGCAAACTTGAATATCAATAGAATTTAACCAACAAAGAGAGGAAAATTTTTTAAAAAAATAAAATGAACAGAGCCTCAAGAATGTGAGAAGATATAAAATCCATGTAAATTGTGTTCCAAGAGGAAAAGAGAGAAGGCAGAAAAAAAATAACTAAAGAAAATACCTGATGAAAATTTCCCATATTTTGCAAAAGGCATAAATGGACAGAATTTTCCTAAATTATTAAAAGAGACCACAATTTAATAACTTAATTGTTAGGTAAAAGAAAATGAGGTCAATCTAGCATAGATTTTGAAAATGATTTTGTATTTTAGAGTCCCTGTTTCCTTTTGTACCAATACACACAAGCAATTGTATGTACTCTTTCAAGAATTTCATCAGAGAAGAAACACCAAAGTAGGTACATTATAATCAAACTGCTGAGCACCAAAGATAAAGAGAAAAGTCTCTAAAGGAACAAGAAGAACATGACACACTCCAATTACAACCAAGGAAATAACTATTCACGTGACCACTGACATCTCAGCAGAAACAAGGGAGGCCAGAAGAGTAGACACCTTCAAAGTCGTAAGTGTAAAAACCCTGCCCCCTGAATTCTTTATGCAGCAAAAATACCCTACGAGGATGAAAGTGAAATAAAGACCTCTGCAGGTAAAAGAAAATTTGTGCAGCACATCAAGAATGGAAATGCTAAAGGACATTCTTCAGGCTGAAAGGAAATGATACCAGATGCAAACTAGATCTCCAAGAAAAAACGGACAGTAATCAAAACAATAAGCATAAAACTACCTTCCCTCTTGTTTCCTTTGAAATGCATATGACAATTCAAAGCAAAACTTATAATGTATTGTACAGTTTACAATAAAGGTAGACATAATATCTATTAAAACCACAGCATAAAAGGGAAGAGATCATAAATGTATCTATTTAATTGTAAGGTTCTTATATTTTATGTGGAATTGCATAATGTTAACTCCAAGCAGACTCTGAAAAGAATGTATACTGTAATCGCTAGGGCAACCACTGAAACGAGGCATAGCTTAAAAGTCAACAGAGGGGGCCCGGCTAGATAGCTCAGTGGATAAGAGCGCGCTGGGGTACCACATGGGAGGCCCGGGTTCGGTTCCCGGGGACCTCTCTGAGCGGGCAGACGGCCTTGAGAAAGGCAAGCCGCCGTGGGCGGGGCAGAGCCGCCGTGGGCAATGCAAAAAGCCGCCAGGGGCAGGGCGGAGCCCCCACGGGCATGGCAAAGTCACCTGTGAAAAGCGGAGCTGCTGCCTGCGAAGCGGAAGCTGGCAGCACACAAAAAAACATGGAGGACTGCTGCCTGCAAAACATGGAGCGGAGCCGCCCGTGAAAACAGAATGGAGCCACCCTCGAACGGAGCGAGCCCCTGCCGCGGAGGGCGGACTCGGCGCATCGCTGCAAAGACGGGGGGAGACAAGAAGCAGACATAGAAAAACACAGAAGAATGGACACACAGCAAGAGCAAGCAGAAGGGGAGGGGGGATATGTAATAAATAAATTTTTAAAAAATTGAAAAAAAAAAAAAAGTCAACAGAGGGAAGCAGATGTGGTTCAAGTGATTGAGCTCCTGTCTACCACACGGGAGGTCCCGGGTTTGGTTCCCAGTGCCCCCTGGAGAAGATGAGCAAGAAAGGGAGCTGGCGTGACAACAGGCAGGTGCAGTGAGCTGATGCAACAAGATGACGCAACAAGGAGACACAAAGAGGAAAGACAATGAGACACAACAAAGCAGGCAGCTGAGGTGGCTCAAGCAACTGAGCGCCTCTCTCCCACATGGAAGGTCCCAGGTTCAGTTCTCGGTGCCTCCTAAGGAGAAATGAGCAAACACAGACAGCACACAGCAAATGGACACAGAGAGCAGACAGCGAGCACAAACAATAGGGGGGAGGCATAAATAAATAAAATAAATCTTAAAAAAAAGTCGATATGTTAAAATTAACTCTAAAAATATTCAAATAATCCAAAAGGACAGATGGAACACAGAGAAAGCTAATAGTAAAATGGTAGACTTAAATCCAACCATGTTGATAATTGCATTTAATGTTAAAAGACTAAGTGCTCCAATTAAAGGGCAGAGATTGTCAAAGGATTAAAAAGATTAGCTTCATGCCGCCCGTGAAAGCGGAGTGGAGCCGCCCACGAACGGAGCGAGCCACCGCCGCGGAGGGCCGACTCGGCGCGTCACCGCAAAGACGGGGGGAGACAAGAAGCAGACATAGAGAAACACAGAAGAATGGACACACAGCAGGAGCAAGCAGAAGGGGGGGGGGATATGTAAAAAAAAAGAATAGCTTCCTACAAAACTCTGCTGTGACAGACGTTCAGAGCAGAGCAACGGGGCAAAAGCAGCGTGACACAGAGGACTGAAATCTAACAGCCCAGCACAGAGCCAGGGACACGTGGTTGTGCGAGAGCCCACGAGAGAAAGACTGAGATTTCAGCCCACTCTACTTCTAGAATCCCAACGCTGTGATAAAACCTGCTGCACTGGCCGTACAACAAAGCACATGATTTTACGGAGGGTTGCGTCTTAGGATTTTGCCAACACTTATAATGGTGCAGTGGTAACTTCGACATGCTTCCAAATGGCTAGGACGGGGTTGGTGTGTGAGCTTCTATGACTGCAAAACAGTCACCGGGAAGGGGCTGGTGAATTTGGAAAATAACATGAAACACTCGGATGGCCAACTTGTGCAGGAGGCCGTGTGCTCTGACCTCACCTCCTCGGCTGTCCCTCGGGCACTCCTGAGGACACCCGATAGGTTTCCATCATGCCTCGTTGCAGATGGAAGAAGCAGGGAGGAAGCCAGCGCGATCTGACTCAGGAAGGCGCTCACCGAATACGGCCAGGGCGCTGCGAGTGCCGTATTTCAGAGTCTGTGTGGACCAGCGCCCTTCACAAGCTCTACGTGTGGACTGTCCCGAGCTGTCCCCAGCACACGGCCCAGCGCAGGGAGATGCCGGTTTCCGTAAAACCCCCGAGAACACAAAGCCTCAGAAACGAAAGCAGCGCGCTCTGGGGCCTGCCGCAGGCAGGGTCATGACTTACCCTTTCCAAGTCCTCTTTCAGCTCTATCTCATGCTGCAACTTCTCGTGCAAATTTCTATTTTCTATTTTTAAGGGTTCAATTTCTTCCTTTAGTTCAGTCTGAAGAAGTGAAAGTTTGAGTTTGTGCTCATTTTCCAAACTCAAGACTCGTGCTGCCACCTCTGTCTCAACCTCTAAGGCGGCGTCCTGCTCATGCTGGAGGCGCATCTGTGCAAGCGCTGCGAAAAACAGGGAGCGCGGTGTCACGGCGCAGCACAGACCGCAGGGCCACAGCAGAACTGGCGGCCCACGCTTGCGGATGCGCCAGGCAACACGCAGACCCGTGTGAGCTCTGGGCCTGCAGCAGACAAGTGACCAAGAGCCGGCGCACTCTGGGGACTCCCACCGACTCGCTGCTGCTTCGGTGGTCGCCGTGCCTCCTTCCCTCCCAGCAGGCCCGGTCTGGGCATCACGTGTGACAGCCACCCTGACGCAAACCCTTTCTCCTGAGTCCCGTGAGCTCCACATGCTGCCACAGCAGCCACACGTGAGACCTCTGCCCAGGCCTGCATGTGGCAGCTGCCCAGCTGCATGTGGCTCCTTCAGCTCAGGTGTAACGTCAGAGACAGAGCCGTGTGCAGACCTCTGGGTCCGCCTGTCCCAGAGGCAGCCAGCGTCGTGAGAAGTAGGTTCACGCCAGGTCTCGGGGAGGGTGTGCCCCAGAGCCCCCACCCGGGCTCCATGCCAGTCCTGGGAGCAGTGCTACCGACCCTCTCGGCCTCAGTGTCTTCCTCTGCAGTAGAGGAAAATAAAAACTGGTGCAAGAGTAAGCTAACGAGCAGAAAGCATCGCCCAGCAGCAGTAACGACCACACGAAGTCACGTGGCGGCACCTCCTTGTGGAAAGGTGGACAGTGAGGGAGCAGGAGTGCCCGGCCACCTGCCTGCTCTCAAGACGGGGCCTGCTTCTCCTACTCAGAGACAGGATGCACTGAAGCCAGCCCTGCCTCTGCCTCGCAGTGCAGGGCTCACAGGTAGCCCTGGCCCCAGGCCCCTCAGGACACCTGCCACAGGACTGTGCTGAAGCTGGAGGGCCAGGACGGCACCCCGCGTACAGGGACATGGCAGCCCCTCCCCAGAAGTCGGTACCAACAGCCCACCTCCCAGGGCCCGGCCCCGTCTGACCACACCTCTGGGCACCATCCCACAGCCTCGGTCTCACCAGCTGAGCCTGTCCACCTGCCCAGCCCACACCTGCCCGGAGGAGAGCAGGGGCCAGGAGAGGTGCCCCCACCCCAGCTCATCTCTGCAGGGAGCGCGTTCACCGCAGCTCAGCGATCTTCCTGTGGCCCCTGTGCTGCTCCCCAATTTCAGACCCTTCTGCCCCCGCCGCTCCCCACACACACACCCAGTGCGCCTCGGGAAGACGCTGCAGGGGGAAGCCCCGCCTCACCCTGCCACCTGCAGGAACGGGCCCAGCCCCTGCGCCTCAACTCCAGACCCCTCTTGCTGTGGCTCCCCACACCATCCATCCCGTGCTCTCGACAGCCTCACACCTCAAGACGCCCTGGGGACGCCTGCATCCCCAGCACCACAGTGCCGAGGACAAATCCCACGGACACAGCCCACCTCGGATGTGGCCCTCCACGAGTGAGGCGCGCAGCCGCTCAAGCTCCAAGCCCTGCTCCCTCCACAGGAGCTCAAACTCTGCGCGGGTCGTGTCCGAGGGGTCCATTCTGATCTTCACTTCTTCCTCGCGCCAAAGGCCAAGAGAAGATGTCAGCGCTTCTAAGTCTCGCCTGTGCTTTTCTTCCAACTGCACCTGCAAGCGCGCCAGGCTCTCCTACAGGGAATCACAGAAACCTGCTTCAAGGGGCCTGCTTGCCTGCCAGCTGCCATGCCGACACCCACCCCACCCCACAGCTGTGCTCACACCCCATCAGCCTTCAGGAAACACTGGCTCCGGCGGGAAAGAGAAGGGGTTCCACGCTTGAGGTCCCTCTCAGACGCCCAGGATGTGCCGCGGGCGCCCCTCAATGGCCCGCCACTCTCCCACAGTCTCAAAGGCCGGTCCCCATGCTTCTCCTGTCCCCTCGCCCCAGCGCCCAGCTCTCCCACACCCCTAAATCCTACTCCAGCCGCCCACCTCCCAGCTCCCTGAGAGTCAACAGGGACTCTGAACTCATGCGCCCAAAGTCCTTCCGTCCAAGGCAGCTGCCTCGCACCCCACACCCAGCACCGGGGCGCTGACCGGCTCGGCCCCCTGCCCTTGCACTGCAGGGCAGCCCTTCTGGGCCAGCCCTCACCCCTCCTTCATCAATGAAACTGCAACAGGAAGATAAAAAAGAGCATTTATCAAGAAATTAAGAACAAAAATAAGAAATTTAACTGAAGAAAAAGAGGAAACTTCCCACCCCCCAAAAATAGAACAAAAATAGAAATAAGTGGGAGCTTAACAAAATCAGAGGCTTGATTCTGGAGGTCAAGCATTAAACTAAAAGGAATTCCAGAGAAAGGACAGGAAATATGGAGGAAATGGAAGGACACCAGCCTTGTACCTGGAGTGAACATGGAATCTCACACACACACTCCGGCAAACTGCAATGTCTCAGAGCACCAAGGAACGGGGAGCGGAGCCCGAGAGCAGGCTGGGGCTCAGGCGGTGCAGGGCAGGGGCTGGGTGTGCACGGGAAGAGGGAAGGCCGAGGACGCCCGACAGCCGCGGGGTCTCAGTCTTTCCTACAAGGACAATGGAAGGGGAGCCGCTGGCGAGAGGACGCGCGGACAGCCGCACACAGGGCTCTCGGGCAGGCTGGGGGACCCTGTGGGGTCAGAGCGAAGGCAGGCCCCGGGGAGACGAGGGCGGGAGCCCGGAAGGCAAGCACTGGATGGTGGAGGCCACGGAGAGGGATGTCCAAGGAAGGAGGTACCTCTGAGGACGCGTGAACGCCAGGCGTGGCAACTGCTGGCCATGGGGAGGAGGCAGTGGCGGTCAGCTGGGG
>PVKH010034401.1:0-11877 GCA_004027955.1 Chaetophractus vellerosus
ACCCCTGTGTTGCCACATACATATTTTGGGGCACAACATAGGGCTGAATTGTTGGGGCTCACTAGGTGCTTAGCCAGATGAATGCAAAAGGGAAACAGTGATTTTTCTTTAAATTCTTGCCTCCACAGTGAGCCTTCTTTGGTCCCACCTCCCAGTCTCAGGTACAGTACCCCCTTCTCTGCCAATCCATAGCAAACACTCATTATATGAAACCACCTTGTTCACTGTTTGCTCTTTGTATACCTCCTACTATGGAAATGTAACTCTTCAACAGGGCTTGGTTTTGTCTACCACTATATCCCCAGAGACTAAAATGAATGCTGAAATGCAGAATACTAGTAGAGAAGGCTGCCATTCAAGCAAACATGAAGAAACAAAAGATTTATGCATATTTGCTTGAATGTACATACAATATCTCTGAGAACATCATACATACCTGATAACACTGGTTGCTTTGGGTGCCAGGGAGGAATAAGACTTTTCATTAAATACCCTTTTGCACTTCTTTAATTTTGAATCAGGTGATTGTATAAACTGTTCAAAACCATAGAAATACAGTATTTTTTAAATGGAGGGCTCTACTGTTAAGAATAGGGCTTAGATGCCTCTTGAGAGTATAATTATTTTTCCATTATTGTCAGTCTTATGAGCCTTTTTGCTCCTTGGTTGTCTAGGGAAGTCCAAATCATCCTCATATTTCGCCTCATCATCTTCAAATACTAGTCAAATATAGCAATATTAAAAGAGCCTGACCCCCAATTCAGCTTATTCCACAGCATGAGAGAAAAAAATCGAATGAGCCAATTACACAGGAAGGATGGAATTGCATAATTAGGAACATGCACAATGGTTTTACTGAACAGCATTAAAACGGTCCATTTTCCAATCATTCATTGCTTTTATTGGACACCATCCTGACTTAATAGAATGGTTCTTCTTAACTCTGTTAATTTCTGGAAGGGCTCCAAGGCAAATGAAATCTTGATACTCAGGTTCTGGGAATACAAGTTGTGCAATGGTGGAGGTGGGGAGTGAGGGGGAGGTCTTGTTGAAGACCATTTTCACCCTGAAATCTGACAGGACGTTCCATACCTCATCGTGACCTAAGCAGTTTTTCTCAATGTTTCCTCCCTGCTCCCAGAATCGTCTTCTGTCACACCGAACAAGATTCAGGCAGCCACCACAGAGAGCGTGAAGCGAGAATCCAAAACCAGACCACAGATAGACTATTTCGTGCTCTTTCCTATCTGCTTCCCCCACACGAGGGCAATGTGCACGAGAGATTTGGGTTCGTTTAATTAGCGCAAATAATTGTAATAATGTCAAGGACAAGCATATTAATAGCAATACCATTGCTAGTATAGATTGACCCGATATCTCACCTCACAAGAGGCCACGGCTTTTTCACAGATATGATTGGGGTTACACTTGCCATGGACCTGCAAGTTAGACCGAGTTGTAGCTCTTAACATCAATACTGCTTATGTGTCCAAACTGAAATCCAAAATGTGACCTTAGGTCCTCTATCTCTTACCTACCATCCAGATCTCAATTTCTGCTGCATCTTGGGATTTTAAGTAAGATCCTGGCTAGAAGAAGTTAGGGCAAAACATCCAACATATTCACAAAAAGTTCGTTGTTGAACTGTGAGTCAGGAAATGTCAGAACTAGAGATACCAGACTAACAAAATTTGGCAGATACACAGTTAATTTAACCACAATATGAGTCTGGGTCTATAACTCTAAACTATATGACATTTCTTAATATATAACTAAAAGTTTTGATTCAGGCATTGCTCATTCTAAAATTGTGTATTTTTTCAGGCAACATGGAAGTTTCCTTTTATATTCCTTTATGGGGAAAAAAGATTGCTTCCCCAAATAGAAGAGCAAAAAAAATTACAAAAGCAACATTTAGTCTAACTGAACAAATGCCTTTCAAATACTTTCAAAACACCCATTTGCTTATAAACAACTAATATACTTGCTGAGAAGACTTTCATGCAGCAGAAAACATGTCACTCTATCCACTTGAATGAAGCAGCACTGCATTCATTTTTAAGGATTCTATAATTAAAACTCTGAAATTGTTACAAATTAATGAGGTTTCACCAAGTCTCATACATGTATTATAAATACAACTTGCATACATCTGTATAGCTTTTTGCCGAGTACTTTTCTACCTCCATTCTAAAACCTTCTGCTTACACTAACAGCACTGAAATCCAAAGTCAAGAAAGGACACAATTTCACGGTTTCTCTGGACACTGACAGTGTGTATATAAATATCAAAAGATTACATAAAAATGAGAGAGAAATTATGGTCATTAGATGTTTGGTTTCCTTAATCCAAACATCTGGCATCCTGAAATTCTGGATAATGGCCCCTGTCTTCAAGGGTGTTGTTCAAGATATTTAGAACAGGTAAATATCTTGATAACCAACAATGAGAAGAGATGTGGACTGACTTGTAACTATCTGCCTCCATTGGTACATACTAATGGTAGTTCTCAATGTCTGGATATATGACCCTGCAAAAGCATGGCCTACTTTTCTGTGTCAGTCCTTGGCAGAGGACCACACCAGCAGAGCAGCTCCCTGGACCTCCCTAGAGGGCAATACATTCCACTGCGTCACCACCTGTACCCAAGCTTAACAAATCACAGACAGGAAAATTGACAAGACTGATGGGCATATAAATATTTGTTTATTAAAATGTGCACAGTAGCCATCCCATTTAAATGCACAGGTTAATTAAATTGTAGATACATGCTCTTAAGAATGAGATTGATTTTCAAAGTACTCTGTATCTATGTCTACATGCCCAAACTGGTTCGAGAAACCATCGGTTTGACTTTAGTCTGTCAATCAATTAATGATCATTTATTTTCAGATTGCTTTCAAAGTAATGTCAGAACTCTGCCTATAATTTTAAAACAGAATATAAAATAACTCATTCCACAGTACTACTAAAATCAGGTGAGAGGGAGAGAGAGAGAGAGAGAGAGAGAGGGAATTGGTTAAATTCAAACAGTTATCATAGAGTATCAGATTTGGAAGAGACCCCAGAAGTATTGAGCCCAATCTCTCATCCTTTATAGAAATCCTCTCTTCCAGATTTTTTAGTTAGTCTGTGTTTGATTACTTCCAGCTGTGGGGAGCATCATCTATCATGAATACATTTCAAATTAACAAATGAGTTTTCTCCATCCAGCTGTATATTGCTTTTGGTTTTGGAGATTGTGTTTGTTATTTGGATTATGTTTTTGCCCATGTTATTTGTAGCTTGTAAAGTAAATCCCATAGGTGGAAAATTACATTAAGTAATGACTACTTTCTAGCATGCTCCCAGTGGGATGACTGGGAAGAAGAAAAATTTCTTTAGAACACATTCTTCCATGTTCTCTGGGGACACTCAAATCTGAATTACCTGGTAGACTTATAAAAGAAAAAGAAGGTGGTCTAGAGGTCAGCAAATCAATTATCAATGGGCATTTAGTAAACAACTACTAATGTTCTCAGAATATATTAGCATCTCAGTTGAAAAT
This sequence comes from Chaetophractus vellerosus, assembly GCA_004027955.1. Lineage (NCBI taxonomy): Eukaryota > Metazoa > Chordata > Mammalia > Cingulata > Chlamyphoridae > Chaetophractus > Chaetophractus vellerosus. The sequence continues at coordinate 3,549 of PVKH010034401.1, forward strand.
GACTTGTTGTTTAGCACTTGGTAATTGGCCTAGAGTGGTTACATAAGATGTTTGGGTATTCGGGGCTCTGAACTGAGTCCTAAAGGATGGCTAAGATGTAGATAAGTGTAAAGGGAGAGTAATAACTAGATTCTGGAGTCATGCGACTCAAGGGTTGTGAAGAAACAGAATATGGAAACTGTGGAGGACAGAGAGGAAACCAACTTGGCCAGAACGGAGGTGAATTGAAGAGTGGAGGAACATGCTGTATGGCCCAAGATTATCAAAAGCTTAGGGTATGGAGCCAGCCAAGGTCATTGAGCCTTCCAGGGGATGGAGGGAAAACTTGAGCCTTTAATGAGTAAGCATTCTGACATCACTTGTTTTAACGATGGGATCAATAATGTAAGACATGACTCACTCCTCATGGTAAATTCACAAAATTAAACACAGACGAAAATTGTCTTTACATGCCCATTCTATTCCTTATAAAGACAAAAAGAATGATTCTAAAAGTGGTCACAGCCAAATAATACAAGGCCTTGGAGATTTATTGCAATCAGCTTTTCTCTCAAAGGAACAAACTATACACATTATACATATATTTGTATCCCCAAACTAACATTTTTCAAGTGGCACTTCTCACTTCAATTTCAACTTTCAGGGTGAACTAGAGTGTAATTAAAAGGTTCAGGAGATATGAAAATCCGACTGTTAAAAAAACTACACTAATGAAACACTGGGCAACTTGGTGGATAACTAGCTGGTTATCAGCCGTGTAACGTAATTTTACATTGTTCTGATAGCAAGAAGCAACATCTCAAGTCTTTTCCTTATTGCATTACACTTTCCAGCCAGGTTCTGATTAGTGAAGTTAATCCACTTTTAGTGCGTAACCTAATCTGTTTCAAATCTGTACCTGCATGTGTGTTACCTGTGTTTTATAGTAACTGAGACCAAGTCTGCAGCAGAATGGCATGCCTAAGACACATTCATCAGAAATGGCATTTCTTCTATTGTTATCACTCTTTGTCAAATCGACAACCCACGGGCATTTAGCAAAACATAAAGATTTATCACCCGATTCCTCTATTCACGGTCACTTGGATATTTTGATTTTCGGTTTGTTGCCAAGATGTCTTCCTTCATTATACCATGGATGAGGCATTCGTGCTATGCCTCCTACACATGAGTTTTTTAGGTTTTAGGCCTTCTCTCTGCCATAAAATATGAACTGTCATGGGCAGTGTTCGGTCTATTTATCTCTAAATTACTGCCCTTCACATTAGCGTTTCCTTCACTTGAGTAGAGGGGGAGAAATGGCTGCTTGTTTGCCCTCAGGAAACAAATGTCTGAAGCTGAATCGCTCTTGAAAGTAAGGACTAAAGCAGAGCAAGGAAATGGCGCAGGCTGGTAGCTAAGGCGGTGCCAACCGTGCTGCAGGTCTCCACTCCCAGTGCCACCCGCCTCCTAAGCCCTCAGTGGCCCTGTGGGCTCAAGTCTCCAAACCAACACCAGGGCCGCGGAAGACTCCAACCAGCCCAAGATCCATCTGGGCAAAAATTGCCATTTTCTAGCTTCTCAATCCAAGGAATCATTTCTACATACAAAAATGTTGGTAATATACAGTCAAGGATATGTAGGGACTCCGAATGTATTTGTATCCTGCCTTGTTGGGAGTTTTAATGGACATGACTCCCAAATTGTTTAAATTGAACTTTTCACCTTTCTACTGAACTAGTCCTGTACTGTTTATATTTTGTCCTTGGTGTTAATCTTAACCCCAAACTGAAGTAAACCTGGCTATAGAGAGGATGCAGTTTATGCTGCCTGCCACATTCCCTGGTTGGGTAAGATTTTTTCAGTTAAAGTCACCCTCCCGCACTTCCGTTTTGCCCCAGGGAAGGGAGATACATACGCATTCAGCCCTGACAGGTAAGTGCTTGCCACTTATAAAATCCAATAAATAAATTCTAAATAAATATATCTCCAAATCGAAACCATTTTGAGCTACTTAACTGAGTGCATATCTAGTCTTTTGTACACATATTTGTACAAAGTGTTGCCTGTAATTTTAAAGATGCTTGCCTCCGGGAGGTTTCGTTTTTCCATTGAAGTCCCCTTGATTTACTGTACGCAATATGTTACAGCTTCCTTATTTGCTCCTTTGGGACAGTTACTGACAGTAAATCTCTATTAAAATATTCTTCCATATGGTTGCATGAAAATTTTATTGCAGTGAGCCTGGGGCTGAAGGTCACAGCTGAGTAGCTGCAGTTAAGTATTGCAGTCTATAGACTCGGAGGTACATCTGTTCTGGGAGCTGGAGTAAAATTAGAATTTTACTGTCAATAGCATTTCTCCAAAGCTAGTTACATTTGTTTACTGTGGCTGGCCAGGCCTTTTCCCCCACAGTACCTGTAATACGTGGCATTCAGCCCAACACCTATGCCGTTTAGGTTGCAGGATTTAATATAGAATTTGCTGAACCTGAAGGTCACCTGAGAGGTCCCTAGTGGATATTTCATTTATGATACATGAAAATTTAATTTTATCTCTTCTAATTTGAGTCTCTTGCTCTCACACATCAGCTTTAGCTATAACTCACTGTTTGTTCTAAACGTTTCTTGGCTAGCAGATCACCCATACTTAATAAAAGCTACCAAAGTATAATTTTTAACTAGCATCTCTGGAGCCAATGAAAGAATACTTAGGCAACAAATTTTCATTACTTTGCATCTCTGATTGGAAAGGGTGGGGTGGATGGGGAGCCATTTGGCTGGGATTGAGATGTCATTAGTTCAAGTGTTGGTAGATAATGCTCGCCCCTGAAGATTGGGAAAACCAAGGGGCTTTGGAAACGCAAGTCCACTCTGTAGATGTGCGCTATGTCAGGGGGTTTTATGGATCTAAACACCACAATCAGCGCTTGGGGGCTGAGGTCAGCCAAGTGTCAATCTTCAGCTTGTATTTGCAACATTAAGGAGAAAGCCAGCCTGAGAAGTTCCACCTCTAAGGCTGACACTGTGGAAAGAATGATGTGCCTCACCCACTCAACCTCAGCTTTCATCCAAACAGTGATGCGATCAGTAGATTCACTAACGTTGGTGACTCTGTATCAGCTCCCTTCTTTGGTACTGATTTATTTCCAACCCTACTTATTTCCACTGATTATCTTCTATTATTTCCAAAAGTTTACGGAAATGCTCAAAATAACTTTTTTAAAGTTCTTCTGATTTTGAAGTATTCGTCACCATGCTGAGCTTTTAGGAGGCAGTAGAGAAAGGAGGTAGAATAGGCATAAGAGAACAGTAGTTACATTCACTGAGTGCCAGCTATGGGTAAGCACTGGTTTAAGTGCTTCTCACAGTACTAATTCTCATAATTCTCTCCAGATCCCTAGGAGGTAGGCACAATTATGATCCCCATTTTGCAGATGGCAAAACTGAGGTACAGAGGGATTAAGTAACATGCTGCAGGTCATATAGCTAAGTAAGCAGAGCTGGATTCAAAATAAAGCCCATGTTGTTGACCGTTGGACACCACTGCCTCTTGTGTGAGTTGGGTGGTTGGGAGGGGTCCCAAATGAGGGTCCCAAATGATTCACCAACAGCTCACTGCACAACCCATGCTGCTTGGCCTCAGGATGTAGTCTAAGTCCACTCTCTGTCATTGATGTTGACATATAGCAGTTGGAACAGCTATGGAACAACCTAATTTGAAGTTCCTAATAGTATATGGTAAGGTAGAAGATTGCTCATTCCATTTGATAGATCAGAATAACTCAGTAGAGAGTGTTATCTCCCCACCCCACCCATCCAAACTGTTCCTTATAAAAGACATTTTGGAGATACAGTTACCAGGGATTACATCTCAACCTCATCTCTATCCCTTCCGATCTTCATCCCTGCCCCTCCACACACAATGGCTGAGTCAGTGGGAGACTAAGTGCTGAGAAGGCCAATGAGAAAGATGCAATGGTAAGGTAAAGAGGTCAATCAAGGGGGTAAGTTCAAGTCCAAGATCCCAGTGGAAAGCTAAGGGCCAAACTTTGAGGGAGACCAAATGTAGTCACCACATCCAGAGGTCCAGAGGCAGAACCAGAATCTGGACACGGGGCAAGGAGCATTAAGTAGGAAAGAGGTGTAGTAAGAACAAGAGAAAAATGTTCTCAGGATTGCAGGAAGCATCCCTGAGACGTCAGTGCCTCAAAGGACAGCACGTTCAATAGGCTTAAAAGGTTAGAGATTCATTCCTTTTTTCAACAAGCACTTTTTGAAACTCTATTTTGAAATAATTTTAGGCTCACATAGAAGTTAAAAAAACAGTACAGAGAGTTCTCATTTCTCCTTCCCCCAGGTTCCCCCAATAATAGCTTCTTACATAATCATAAGTGCAATGATCAAAACCACGAAATTGACTTTGGTGCAATACTTTCAACTACAGACCTTACTTGAATTTCACCAGAACAAATATTTTTTGGAGCCCCTGTTTTTGTGCCTGGCATATAATGTTCATAGTCTCTGTCCTCACAATACTTTCAGTTTATTAACAAAAGCTGGTGGGCCAGCCACAAATACTGCTCAATGACACAGTTTTGTTCCTGGTATTTGTAAATACTGTTATCTCATTGAGTTGCCATGACACAAGAAAAATGCTAATTTCATATGTTTTGAGCTCCTTTCATTTCATTTAAGCATGCAAAGACTGAATCTCAGTTCTTTGTGTCTTTAAATTACAGATGATATACAGTACTGAAGGATTCCCAGGGAGGTTTTTAATAGAGAAGAGAAAGGGAAATAAACCATAGAGAGATGGAGGAGTTTCTCCTTCCTGGCCTCTGAAAACACAACTGGAATCTTGGACAATTTTGAACTTTGGAAATACTATTAAGAGTTCACCAGGGTTGTCTGTGTGTGTGTGTTGATGATTTAAAAGGAATTCCTCAAAAACTTCAAGGTTTTAGTTATTCTTCTATTCGTAGTTATAGGTGCTTTTTAATTTTGGTAGTTAGTAGCAATCAATTATTAGAAATGGCAATAAATCCTACAATACTAGGTTTTGTGCCATTCTGAGAAAGCTAGAATGTGTCTTGCTAACTTGTAGGGAGAGGGGATTTTTAAAAATCATTAGTTTCACTATGTTACTATATAATACTCACAGAATGGTATTTTTGTACACCAGATGTAATTTCAAGTTATTTTATATATCACATAAGTGCAGTAAAAGAAATGTGTAAAATGATTATATCTATGTCCTGAAGCATGAAAGTTAGTCTCTGAGTGTGCCCACTTTAATCCCTCTTATTTAGAAATATGTGCAGTAATGCAAAGTAAATACATATTTACGAACCATACATGCCCCCATCCACCCATAGGTGCTTTAGAGATACGAAAGGAACAGCAGGCTCACTCCCTTTTCACTGAGCTTGGGCAGCAAAGCTTCTTATATTTGCTTATTTGAGAATGGAGAAAAGATCATTTTAAAGTTAAATTGCCTAGTGAACCCATCTATCATTTGCAAAAACGTAATGAGCTGGAGCCAGGAACCCACATCCCTTCTTTCTTCCCTTCTCATGGCCAAGATGTAAGACATAAAAGGCAATTTTTCTTGATGTGTGATCAAACGATGGATTAAGACTTGCAAGGAGTCGGTGATCAATTGTCTGGTAATATGTGACAGATCTTGTCAGATTGACGAAAATGTACCCCAACCCAAAGGGAGAGAGGGCTCTGAGCTGTGAAGGTGCTTTCTTAAGCAATTGCCTGAGAAGCAGAGGCCTCTGTGATATCAATTATCTTCTGTATCAACACCAAACAGGATTTTTCCTGTGAAAGCTACCATCATGGTTTGATGTGTGCAAGTTAATATTAATTAGATGCATTTCAGTAATCACGTAACTTTAATTGGTTTTGTATCTTATTTTTCGAAGGAGGAAGGAATAGACTTGCCCTAATATTTTACCAAAAGAATGTTCCACAAGACATGAAATGAATTCCCTTCCACTCTTCCCCATATTCTGAGAGGCCAATAAAAATAGTTTTAGGTGATTAAATAAATAAATTTTTAACAAGAGGCAGACATAGTGATAGTCGATAATGAAGCCAAACAGCAGACGGAGATTCACCCCTTGGTGAATCCACCACCTGATGCCTTCCTTGCCCCTGATCTGGGGGAAGCCTCCAGCCTTGGCTTAGCCTTAGACCCTCTGTGGGGGAGGGGAGGGAAAGTGAACAACGAAGAGACATTGTTTACACATTTCACAGCAGTTTCAAGCTAGCACATTAATATCCACTCATCTCTGCCTGGGCCCCAACTAAAGGAAATGAGGGAAGAAATACATTTCAAAATCACCTGGACTTATATGGGGAGTTCAGGGAAAGTGGAACTCAGTGTTAGACTTTTTTTTCTTAACCCCAAGCACCAGGAGAAAAGCTTTGTTTTCACGAGGCCAAAGAAAGGTCTGGAATAAGTTTAAAATTCCTTCCTAATGCAAACGGGAGGGGGGTGGGGTGGGGACGGGACTCTGACTACTCAGCATTTTCTCCCAGTTTTGCTGTAAAGGAGAACACTGGGCTGAAGTAACTATTGTTGGAAAAATAAGATGTGTCCTTATTAGGGAGGCATTTACATTTGTCATCTTAGATGCAATCCCAGGAAAGCTAAGGCTGAGCTTTTGTTTGTGTGCAGAGAGAAGTTAGGGGAAGGTGGAGGTGTGGGGTAAACGGTTAGAAGAGAAGATTAGTTCTTAAAACCCAACTATAAGTGGTCGAATGGAGTTGTTACCTCAAAATGAACATCTCATAATATCTGAAAAATCATTTATTTATCCTTTCAGCAGATACATGTATAGTTTCAGCACATACATGGTAAGCACTATATATATATGGTGCTCCATGTGCCAGAGACATGCTAGGCCCTGGGAAGTCAGGGATGATCAGAACAGAGTCCCTACGTCCATGGAGCTTGCAGTGGAGGTGCCTTAGAGATGATCTAGCATAGTGTTTTCAAACTGTATCCAGGGAGCTAATCAGGGCTCTTTAAATGGATGGGATAATGGGGGGAAGCTAAGTAGATTAGGCTCCAGCCCAGCTATAGCACCCACTCTTGGTTTCAATGAACAGGTTTCCAGTTTGGTCCATTTCATATGCTGAGGGTCTCTATACGATTTTTTTTTTTTTTTTTCAAAAAAGTGCTGTTACTAATAAAGAAAAGGAGAGAGAGAGAGAGAGAGGAGAGGGGAAAGAAAGAGAGAACCAGAATCTAATCCCTTCATTTTCTTGGATCTGAAAAACATTCCATGACATCTTTGGTGATAGACTGGAAGGTCCAGACAGCCTGCCACCAGGTTGTCATAGCAGGTTAACCAAGGGCTCAGCTGATGCCATGCCCTCTTCTTATGCTGTCTAGGATAGCAGGAGTTTTTCATCCATAGGTAAACAGCACCTTGTGTGCAGGTGCTGGGTAGCACAAGCTCCTCCGGACAGAAGCAGCAGGTGTGACGATGCACTGTTTACTGGCTAGAATGATCCCTTTCCTTTCACTCAACATTTTGGTATGTTGGAAGACATCTTGCTCCCAATCAAAAGAAAGGTGTGGGAGCTCGTGTGTGTGCGTGAACTCTTAGAACCATGAAAGTCTGTCAGCTTTCCCCAATTTCCCCAAATTTTCTCAAAGCAGGGTTTCAAACTCATGGGATTCCAAAGATGATCTGGACCAGTGTGAGAGTTGTCAAAACTACAGCAAAATGGTAATTCAGTGGACTGAGGGGTGAGAGGTTAACCTTTATAAGAAGAACAGGCAAGGAATTGGATTGTGTTGTTTGATGATGCTCTAACACCCTGAGACATAGAGAACCAGAGGGTAAAGATGCAAGGAAAGTACCTTAAGGAAACTTAAGGCACTTTTTTCCCTCTGCTGTGGAGAACAGGCATGAAGTTGTCTTGGTTGAGAACTTCAGAGCAAGAGAGAAGGAAGTCTTGATTTACCTGGTTTGAAAACAGAAATGATCATGAACCTTGAGTATTCCTGGTAGACAAGTGTGGGCTTCCATGTCAGCCAAAGCAGGAGGGTCATTTTACCCTTCCCTTGCTGGTGGGTCTAGTGCCAAGGCCCAGTACCTCTTGCCCATTCCTATCATTAATCTTCTTATCAAACTTGGAACTATGGCACCCTTCCTTACGTCTTCCGTAGAACCCAAAAGAATAAATTTGAGGATAAATATGCAAGTTAAGATATTACCTTCATGGGACCTTAAGGAAACAATAGAAGTCTCAGATACTGTGAGAAAACTAGAGGAGATTAGGCAAAGGGAAAAATGTTTTGCACAGTGCCTGGGATAGTGTAAGCA
>PVKH010034402.1:0-11874 GCA_004027955.1 Chaetophractus vellerosus
GTCTGCCCACTTGAAGAGGCCCCAGGAACCAAACCCGGGGCCTCCCATGTGGTAAACTGGCGCCCTATCCACTGGGCTACAGCCAGCCCCAGTGGGTTGATTTAAACAACAGGAATTTATCAGCTCATGGTTTTGATGCTAGGAACAGTCCAAAATAGAGATCTCACCAAGACAATGCTTTCTTCCCAAAGTCTGTAACATTCCGGTGCTGGCGTCCTGTGATTCTAAAAGCTCCTTGGCTTGTATCCCTGCCTTACATCACATGGCAGTGTCCTCTCCTTCTCTTCTGGGTTCCATTGACTTCTGGCTTCTGGCGACTTCAGGCTTCCAGCTTCTCTCTGTGGCTTTCTCTCTATGACCGAACTTCTTCTGCTTATAAAGGACTCCAGCAATTTGGAGTAAGGCCCACCCTCATTTAGTTGGGCCACACTTTAACTAAACTTAACAGCCTCAAAAGGTCCTATTTACAATGGGTTCACACCCACAGGGTTGCAGCTTAAAACCTGTCTAAATTGGGGCACATAATTCAATCTATCACACTCCAGGAGCACAAGAACCTTGCCTGCTCACTAGCTACTGTAGAGTCTTAAGCAGAAAAGGTTGCGATATGTGTTGCCTGAAGGAAGAGTGAATTAATGAGGAAATGAACGAGTGATTGAACTCATTACAATCTGCCCGTTTCTTCTGCACTTTCCTCCACTGTCTTCCTCCTAATTCTCGTTTACTGTTACAAAAATAACATTATATGTAACTCATGCTGGGAGTTTGTCCGGGTTTATCACTGCTAATGTCTTATCTTGTTTTATGAAGTCTGAGTCCATTTACAATCATACAAACCTTATGCTTAGCATATAAATGTCTTAGATTCTGTAATCTTTGGTCACTCATGTTTTAAATGTTTGGAAGGCTCTGCCTGTCTTGTGGCAAGTCACCAAAGCTACTTCTACTATTGCTGCCCTCCAAGTAACTTTATAAATACCTGAAATTTCTCTCATATGAAACATTATTCTTAGCTTCTTTCTTAAGAGTTTTGAAGCTTTTCTTACCATTGCAAAGGAAAGAAATCTGAGGAAACTGAAAAGAAACAGAAGCTAGAAATATGATGGCATATTTGTGGTTAGAGTTATTCCACTCCTTGTGTATTATGTGGTTGACCTCAACTTGTGGAAAAATACAGTAAGCCGTCCATTGGAGAGGGTGTTGTTACAGTATCATGTAACTTATATGGTTTATTCTTTCTTGCAAATATTTTATAGTAAACACAAAAAATACTGAAATCTTTTCTGAATGATCAATGTCTATTTGCTTATTGAAATTTGTTTTAAATCTGTAAAAGCTCTTTTAAAAATGTCATCTTTCTGCCTGTTCCTCACTCTGCTAAAAAAACTTCCAATACCACAGAAGTGTGAAATTGCCTTTAAATTTATTGAAGTCATTTATTTGTGGGAGTATGTGGCAGTTTGATATTATTTATGAATTCCAAGAAGAGATATAGATTATGTTTGAAAACTGGTCTGTTCCTCTGGATGTGATAACCCCTTGATTGTATTAGATTCAGGTGAGATGTCTGAATAATTTATGTTAAGATTAGGGCTTTGATTCAACCATGTCATTAGAGTATGACTCAGCATTAAGTCTCAGCCCACCAAGTGGGCTGAGAAAACAGACTCTCACACGGAAGTAGATACACAGAGAAGAACAACACAGAGGAAGAGAGACAGCTTGTTACACATGGCAGAGGACCTGGGAAGAGAGATGAGCCTGATAGTTTACAGCTGATCTTGTGAAGAAAACAGAGCAGATGAGCCCAGAAAGAAACGAGCCCCAAGGAATGAGACAAACCTTATTCCAGCCTACAGCTGAGATAAGAAGCAGCTGTGACCACAGAGTCTTAAAAGGAAGAAGGAAGGCTGAACCATAACAGACATTGCCCACCATCTTGCATCAACAAGTACCAACAGACTTTGGATGAAAAAGTACCTCTTATGGTACCTTGAGCTGGACTGTTTAGGGCCTTGTAACTGTAAGCTTCTACCCCAAATAAATACCCTTTATAAAAGCCCACAGATTTTATAAATGCAAAGGGGTACTTTGCATCAGCACCCCTGTGACTGTCTAATATAGAGTATATGGAATAAGTCATATCTATCTACCAGGAAAGACCAAAGAGAAGAATTCTGAGTTATTGCCATACCAGGTTTGCTTACAAAAGCAAATTTACAACTTTCTACTCTAGATAATATAATTTCTCAACTGTTGTTCTTTGGGGAGGATTAAAGTAATGGATACAATGTATCCAGTGTGGGTGCCCTATGCATTACCTTCTTCAATGTGAAATATTTTTAAAACATAATTCCCAGAAATCATCAATATTATTTGATTCCGTTTCATTCTGAAATTTCCAATGGTCTCTTGTCCATCACAAAAAAAGAAAGAGCAACATTTCCCCTGTGTTTCAGATGAGGTCAAGAAGGACTTACAGACCTATTTGCCCCATTTTTCTTTGGAATCTTGACAATTCATAGGGGCTTAAAATTATTTTGCTATATTTTGAATAAATCTGATTTAGATATACTGATCTACATATACAATTAAGATAATCTCAAGAACATTGCCTAAAATTTTTCTCATCTTCATTTTTATGTACAATTTCAAAAATCTGTTTTATATAAAATCTTGTTGGCTATGAAGCCATGAAATTATGATTCATATTACCATATACTTCAACTAATCCTCTCTTTATTTGTACATTTAAAAAGTCTTATTCTACCATTTAGTCATGCCAGTCAACAGAAATGAATAATACTCCACAATAATATCCTACATTGAAGTTAGAGGTAAAAGATTCATGAGTTTCCTGGGACTCTCTAGAGTCTTTGAAACACTTCTCAGAAGCTGTTGTCCAATTGGTTGGTGTGTTATTGGCTATTGACCATTAATTCATATTCTTGTCATTCCTATACCTAAACTCACTTTTCTTTTTTTAATCTTTCTTTACCATGGGCTCTTTAGAACAGTTATACATTTTCTTATTTTTGCTTTCTTCTATTTACAATTGCAATTTTTATATCAGATAAAGAACCCTAACCCACTCTTTTCACCACTTCCATTATATAAAATCCTGTTAATACTTCATTCTCTCATGGAAATTTTCATAATCAACCTCCACCTCTCTTCTCTACATGGCTTCTGTTTGGCACTTATTTGAAATCAGTCTTGCATTATAATTATTTGATCTTGGTGATCTATTCAGTTTTTTTCACATGTGTATTCTGTCTCCTGAATAAATTGGAAACTACTTGTGAAGAGAAACCACATCTTATAATTTGCTTGTGAATTGTCCCAGCACCTCTCTGTCATACAGTCACTGGACAGTCCACAATTTTGCGAGTGGATCATTAGGGAAAAAAAAAAAACAACTCCCATTGTAACAGAACACAAGGTACCTTTCCAGTAATTATTCTATCACTTTTTTCTAGTTTTGCAGTTAGGGCAGAAGATTGCAGCCTACACACACCAATCTATTTCTCATGCAACAGTTTATTGGAATGTCCTTTTAAAATATAATAAGCTTCTGAGTTTATATAGGTTTGTCCTTGCTTAAAAGGTTCAATCATTAAGAACAGCAAAGACTTTCTCTCATTGAAGTGATTAACATATTTACATATATAGAGACAGAGAGCTAGATATAATTATACCCTCAAAGCATATGAACAACAGCTTTGTTAATATCACATTGACGCGTTTCAGAAATGTCACAAAACATTTTGAAAAATGATTTCTGGTACACTTAACAGTTACAACATTGAGTCCATTGTATCAGAGAGGAAATCAGAGTCTGTGGGCATAAAAGACAAAAGAAATTCACTAAATAAAATTTTCGAGCACAGGGTCACTGTGTCACCACCCTGGCGGGCACCATTTGCAGCACAGTTGGTGGAGCTGGGCGCTGTGGGCTCTGATTTCAAGTGGCAGCCCTACAAAACTAGAGAGCGTAAAGAAAAATAATGTAACCTTTTAAAATTCAGTGTCACTCCTTAGTTAAGCAGTCTTGAAACTCTTCTGGACGTCTAGTCAATGTGTTATGACCATTGATGTAAAAATGCACAATGGCCTTTACCTGTTAGGGACTGAATTGTGCCTGCCAAAAATTGCAGTCCTAGTCCCGGGCATCTCAGAATGTGACTTATTTGGAAATAGTGTCCTTACAGATGGAATTAGGCAAGTTTAAATAAGGGCATCCCGGAGCACGGTGGGCTCTTAATTTGATATGACCAGTGTCCTCGGAGAAAGAGGAAAAGAGACAGAAATAAACAAGGGGAAATGGCCATGTGACAAATGAGGCAGAGACTGAAGCCCAAGGACTACTGGTAAACCACCAGAGGCTAAGAGGCAAGGAAGGATTCTCACCTACAGATTTCAGACTACCAGACTCCAGAAACGTGAAATAAATCCCCATTGTTTTAAGCCATTCAGTTTGTGTACTTTGTTATGGCAGCCCTAGGAAATTAAGACACTTACCAATAACTTATTTAGTAGAAAAAGAATAAATATAACAGGAAAAGTGAATTATATATATATATATATATTTGTTGTTGTTACATATCCCCCTTTTCTGCTTGCTCTTGCTGTGTTCATTTCTGTGTTCTTCTGTGTCTGCTCTGTCTCCCCCCATTGCAGCAACACGCTGAGTCAGCTCACTGCGCAGGTGGCTCTGCTCCGTTCGCAGGCGGCTTTTTGCTTCCATTCACGGGCGGCTCTACTCTGTTCGCGGGCGGCTTGCCCTGCCCATGGCAGCTTTGCCCTGCCCGTGGCAGCTTTTTGCCCTGCCCACGGTGGCTCTGCCCCGCCCACGGCGGCTTGCCGTTCTCAAGGCAGTCTGCCCACCCGGAGAGGTCCCCGGAATCGAACCCGGGGTCTCCCATGTGGTGAACCAGCGCCCCATCCACTGGGCTATGGCCGGCCCCCTGAATTATATATTTATAGTCCGTTTGATTAAAATAACATTAAGAGATAAAGCACAATATATGATATGACCAGCTTCTAAATAGTAAATACTTTTCCTAGACTAAATTGTCCACAAATATACCATAACATTAAAAAAGGTGAATTGCTTATATGGGGCTTATGTTTCAACATATGAAAAAAATTTGTAGTGACATTTGAGTCTCTAAATAAAACCATTTTTTAGGAAAGGTAAAATGAATTGTTTTATGCTTAATTAATACCATATCATATGGATTTTCATGTAAATTATACATACTGAGTTATTTCTCAGTGCTATATCAGTATCTGTTAGATATTATTCAACCACATGAAACATTTTGAAAATTGATATTTGTTACCTAACAAATTACCAGGAAGAAAAAAAATGCTGTCTTTTTCTTTTTTAAGATGCATTATTTATTTATTTACTCTTCCCATTGTTTGTGCTTGCTGTCTGCTTTCTGTGTCCATTTGCTGTGTGCTCTGTGTCTGCTCGTTTTCTCTTTAGGAGGCACCAGGAAACAAACCTGAGACCTTCCATGTGGGAGAGGGGTGCTCAATTGCTTGAGCCACCTCCACTCCCTGATTTGTTGCCTCTCTCATTGTGTTTCCCCTTTGTGTCTCCTTTTTGCATCATATTCTTGTGTCAGCTCGTTGCACCAGCCTGTTGCACCAGCTCACTGTCTTGCTCATCTTCTCCAAGAGGCACTGGGAACCCAACCTGGGACCTCCCATGTGGTAGGCGGGAACTTAGTTGCTTGAGCCACATCTGCTTCCCAAAATATGCTTTCTAACTTAAGCTTTTTAATAAATAGTTGAGGTACATGAGAACAAACAAACATAATGTCATCAACTTCATCAACATTTTACTTAGTTAAATGCAAGTTAAGGGGTAGATTGTGCATGTTTCTATAAGGTAATCTTTCTATATTTATAGAGCTACATGGAAAATGTGACATTTCCAGTGGGCTATAGACTGGTGGGCACACACCCACTCATCCACACTATAAAGATAGATTATGTTTCCAATCTAATTATCCAGGAATATTAGATACACATATAATAGCCTAGGTGCAGATACAGGTAATCCAGGTTGCAGAAGGAAGCATCTCTCAGGATTTGACAAGTTGAATTGTTCTTCTGCCATTCTGGAGGAACTAAAATTATAATTTAAGAAAATATTAGCAAGGCCACATTCTCCTGGCAGAAAAAGCAGAGTCTGTTGCCAGGCACACCTAAAGAACATCTCTGCCCCCAGGTTCCCATCATCCTACAGTTCTCCTACCACCCCCACAGCCCTGCCTGGGTGATTCACATATTACTTGGTTCAAGATCCATCATCAGAAATCTATTCTCTCAAATGTAATATTTGCCTTTAGAGAAAAATAACACCTTGTTTAAAGGAGATTAAGTACAATGTTTTTCGATTCATATTCTTTCATATATGGCTTTATGATTTTTTTTTCTGAATCCAAGTAAGAGATAAGTATTCCTGTACTCCCCCTTCCTATTCTTTCCTGGATGCTGGTGTCTATTCCCAGGTGGGGAAGATGCTATGGTGGTTGTTGGTAGTTGCACTTGGATTAGGCAGCTCTATCCAGAGGACAAGACTCGCCCCTCCCCACCCACACTTTGGACTAGGTGATACAGAAGCTCTGCAGTGCAGAGTCTCCACCCCAGTTCTTAGGGATGGGCAGCTGATGAATATAAAGTGACAAAATAATTATACCACTGTCAACGAGTATCTGCGGAACCTCTGTCAGTTGTTCTGATTTTGCTAAGTAGTATGGGAAATGTCAAAACAGGGGTTAGCTTACCTCCCCTGATCTCAGGTAGCTTACAATCTATCAGGGTTCATAAGGAGCCACCCAAAGCCATATTTCTTGAAGGACTTAACTGGCATAGGACAATTTATTAATAGGTGGTAAGGTTTGAGTTCTGAGAATTATAAGAGCTCGTCAAATATAGCATAGGAAGACTTCCAACAACTGTATAATTAAGATGTTTACTAACAGTTTGGAATTCTAGCTAATCCAAAATTCTAGGAGATTATTATGATTTATGGTTGCGAGAAAACTGTGCTAATATCGAAAGTGGGTACTTCCCTAGTTTGCATAAAACTCCCAACTAGTGACTGAATAGGATGGACAGGCTGTCAGAGGCAGATGAGCATATTGATAAATGTCATGGTTACACATTCATGTTTATAGCCTCTGATGACTTTCTGTGTATCCATTCTTCTGTCATATCATAAACGCCAAAATGGCAACATATGCTGATTTTCTTTTCCAAGAGATTTCAACATACTATGTGTATTAGTCAGCCAAATGGGTATTGATGCAAAGTACCAGAAATTGGTTGGTTTTCATAAAGGGTATTTATTTGGGGTTGAAGCTTACAGTTACCAGGCCATAAAACATAAGTTACTTCACTCACCAAAGTCTATAGCCACATGTTGAAGCAAAATGGCTGCCAACATCTGTGAAGGTTCAGGCTTCCAGGGTTCCTCTCTTCCTGGGGCTTGCTTCTCTCTGGGCTCAGTGCCTCTGCTATCTCCACAAGGTCAGCTGTAGACTATTAGGCAAATGGCTTGTTTCTCTTCCTAGGGCCTACTCTCTTTCCTCATGACCAAGCTCCTCTCTGTGCCTACTTCCTGGGGCTCCAGCTCAAAAACTCCAAACTTCCTTTTCTGCAGTGCGGTTTCTCTGTGAGAAACGTCCTACAGATGTGGCCCAGTCAAAGCCTTAATCATTATTTAATCAAGTAAAAGTAAAACCTCTGAATCTAATACACTCTAACATGCCCAGAGGAAAAGACCAGTTTACAACAATAATCCAATATTTCTTTTTGGAATTCACCAATAATATCAAACTGCTACACTATGATTTAATATTCTTTCTGCATTTTCTCCAGCAGTGTTTGGATGAAGCTCTTTGGATCAGGTGGAATGGTGAGCTGGGGAGTAGAGACATTTCCCTTCTACCACCATTTGCCTTTTCCTGACCTCCTTTCCACTACTCCATTTCTCTTCCATGACAACTGGCTGGGGATTTGCAAATGCTGATGTTTTAAAAGGATATATATTGAGAGGGCTTGGCTACTGGTGGACAAAGTAGGAGAAAATGAGAGCTATGTGTAACTGATGAGTAAAGAAAATGGGTTGGAGTTAGTGAACTGCTCCATGGATTGATTTTTACCAATTTGAGGAATGGAAGAATAATTGTAGAAGAGGTAATCAAGAATTCACTTGGCTGGTTGCCTGATTACACAGTGAACTGGGAAAGTTATTATACTAGGTATAAGTAAGGTGGCAGTGACTAGAGGGATGAGTGAAAACACTGAAAACAAGAGATTTGGTGACAGCATGAGTGAGGGAGGAACAAGTGGGCGAGTGGACTAAAATTCACATCTGTACCAAAACCACGCTGTCATTTTGTTAAAATCACCCTATAATTTGCAGGTGATTTCTACAAATGTCAGAAAGACCATTACTCATCCCGTAAATTGATACCAGATGACAGAAAAATGGAATGCCTACATGAAACTGAACACATCTTCCAATTTTGAATCTTCACTGAATATTTAGAAATCATAACATACACTTTAAAAAAGGGCTCAGAACCATGTTAACCCCAAGACTTACAAGTTTGTATAGCTACTTTAAATGCGTTTTAAACTGAGGAAAAATAGTTAATATGTATTCTTGCCATCTGTGGTTCAGAGACCTGATTGTCCCTGCTTGTCCTTTCCAAGCTTGCTGCCTGTTCATTATCCATTTTGCTTGTTAGCATCTACTATATAAAGGCAGAGAGGAGGATAACAATTCAAATTAGTTAATTTTTCTGGTTACTAACAAATTGGCTTAATATTTGATTAGGAAGAGATTTGAAGGAAATTAAGGATTTCAGTAATTCAGGCCACCGTGATCTGCAATTCCAGGGATAATAAGCAGGGGTGGACTCTGCCAGAACAAATGGCATTATGTTTCTGTAAAGTAAGTCGCCCGACATTCTAAGTTCACTTTGCCACAGATGATTTTAAAATGCTCCACATATTTGCCTCGTTATTTCATATTGTCCATGAGAATACAAAGGCACATATATTAAACTAATATTCCACACACCATGCAAGCAAATCCTGACAACTTTAATCCTTTCAAAGTAATTGAAAATCTGCTAGTGAAAGTCCCGAGCCAAATAAAAACAGGGGCTCGTGTAACTATTCCATAGAATCAGACTCGGCATCTCCGTTTTCAGGCAAAAGCCACAGTTTCCCACCTGGAAAGGACCTGACCAATTTCAACGCCCTTTGCATCATTAACTTGTCTTTCACAATATTTTTGGCAATCTAAAGTTTCAAATTCTGTTCTGTGTCAATACACAATAAGAAAATCAATTCAGTGCAGTTCAATTAGACAGTAACTGTGCCCCCTCTATGATCTCAGCTTCTAGGTGGAAGTTCTTGTTATTGATCGCTTCCCATGTGCTGGCTACAAGGTCTGGGATCCAGTGATACCACCTCCTCCTTCATCAATGCTCTTTATGGTAGCAGTTTCCTGCTCCTGCTAAAATTTGGGTTGACTCGTCTTTTCTGTTATTTTTTCCAGCTTCTCTAGCTGAAAGGAAAAACATTTTTGTAAGTAGTTCCCTCTATTAAATTCCTTCTGTTTCTGATGCATGAGGGGGAATAATGGCTTTAGTTATGGACAGGTGGTGGTCATAAGCCTGAGGGATCTAGCAGATATTCAAGTGGAGTCAGGTACAGTATGTGTTTGTTTTTTCAGTTTCCAATCCATTGAAGTCAGATATTTTTGAAACATGCAATAAAAATGCCCCACCAATGTCAGAGTGCTATAAAAGTTTCTAAATGCCTGCTTTCACATTCTAAACTTACCGTATCCTGGAGTAGTGACAAATAATTCACAGGACGTTGTAGGTCCCAGACTGCATTTTGTGTAGCACCAGTCAAATAGAGAGCTAGAAAAAAGAAAGTGCCCTGAAAAAAGAAAAAAAAAAAGGTGGAAGTTAAATATAAAGCATTCTGGACTCATTGGAAAGGAGGTAGTTGGCTTGTTGTTCTTAGTCATTGAGATGAAGAAGTGGAAGAAACCACAAATGTGGAATTGGAAGCACATAGACAGAAAATAGAAGGTGGTGTAATTGAGGCACTGAAGTCTTAGTTCAATTTAATTTTAACTTAATTCAAATTTAAATAGCCACCTGTGGCTGGTGATGATCTCATTGGGACAGGCAGTATCCAATAGGATAGGCAAATTTAGTTCAGAGTAAAGGATAAATTTCCAACTCTGTGACATTGGAGTATTCCGAGGCCAGAACATTCATGGCCTCATGATTAGAAGGGCTGTGGAGAGCAGGTGAGAGCGATGACTAACAGAAAGAGACTGTGATGGTTAAGTTCATGTGTCAGCTTGGCTAGGTTATGGTGTCCAGTTGTCTGGTCAAGCAGGAACTGGCCTGATGGTTTACCATGAGGTTATTTAAGAGATGAATTTGCATTGATTGTCAGTCGACTGCATCTTTGGCTGATTGCATCTACAATCAACAAAGATTTTCCTTAGCAATGAGGGGAGTCTCCTCATCCAATCACTTGGAGGTCTTAGAGCCAGAATGGAGGATTTCTGAAGTTAGAAGAGAATTCCTGCCTTTACTCCAGACCACCAGCTTCTCCTGGGAAATTCAACCTCACCTTTTTCTGAGCTTTCAACTTGTGGCTTGCCCTCCAATATTCAGACTTGCCATGGTCGCTTGAGCCTATTTGTATATTAACTCTCCCCTATTTCTCTGGAGAATGCTGACTAATGCACAGATCCTCTGAAGGAATCAAGTGAAGGTGGAGAATAGAAGCAGCAAGAGGGAAGAGAGGGACCCATCAGCTCAACAGCATTGTTTATTTGAGTCCTGTGAGAGTGGGCAGCTTGCTCTGCAAGCCTTTAAAAAGCCCTCAGTTCAGTTTTCTGCTGGTGAACAGCAGGCACATAAAGATATGGTACATTTTAGAAAGAGTTCCACCAAAAAATTATCATAAAGGGGTGGAGTCATTTGTTGGAAAATTCAGTCACAGAAAGCACTGCCGTAACTGATCATGCAAATGAATCTATATAGCGTCAGTGTGATCCAGTAGGACTTTATCTGCTAATGGAAACGCTCCTGATCTGCATTTTCTCCATAATGGTAGCCACGAGCCACGCGTGGCTCTTGAGCACTTGAAAAGTGGCTGTTGTAATTGAGGGACTGAAGTCTTAATATAATTTAATTTTAACTGAGTTAAATTTAAGTAGCCCTATGTGCCTGGTGATGGTCTTTTTTTGGGACAGGCAGTATCCAACAGGATAGGCAAGGTTGGTTCAGAGTAAAGGATAAATTACCAAGTCTGTGACGTTGGACATGACACTTACCTTTCCTGGGCTCGAGCTTCTTGTTCATAAAATGGGGATCATAATTCTTTTCAGGGCCATGTGAATATTAAAAAATGAGGCATGTAAATTGCCTGGCACAGACTCAAGGGTTCTTAACAAGGGGTCCCGTGAGCTTGAAATGAAATTCAAAAAACATTACATTTGTGGGGACGTGTTGGTACGGGTGTGATATAGTTATTAAATAATACACAGTGGGCCCGGCTAGATAGCTCAGTGAATAAGAGCACGCTGGGGTACCACATGGGAGGCCCTGGGTTTGGTTCCCGGGGACCTCTCCGAGCGGGCAGACGGCCTTGAGAAAGGCAAGCTGCCGTGGGCGGGGCAGAGCTGCCGTGGGCAAGGCAAAAAGCTGCCACGGGCAGGGCTGAGCCCCCACGGGCATGGCAAAGTCACCCGTGAAAAGCGGATCTGTCGCCTGCAAACCGCAGAAGCCGGGAAGCCCGCAAAAAACA
>PVKH010034403.1:0-11875 GCA_004027955.1 Chaetophractus vellerosus
GTAAATCTATTTGAGTAGAATTGACATCAAGGCTATTTAGTCTTCCAATCCATCAATACACAGAATGTCCTTTAGAACACTTAGGTCTTTTTTATTTCTTTTAGCAATGTTTTATAGTTTTCTGCATACAAGTCGTTTAACTCCCTGGTTAAATTTAATCCTAGAATATGGGCAAAATCTATGATAAGTTGGAAGGGTTTGCTTGCACAGTGGATGGGCATGAGTGTATTGCAGTGATGTTATTGAGTTTGGCAGTGCTTGTCTTTGAGGGGGGTATAGGATAGAGGGGTTGGTTTGAGCAATCCATGGAACTGGTGGAAGGGTTTGAGTAAGGAAAAGGTGAACTCCTGAGATTTGTATGCCTGTGGTTAAAACTAAGATGTTAGGAATGTTCTTTTAGCAAATATGGCAAGGGAGGGTAAAAATATATCCTAATTATTTGCTTCTTTGAGTTGTTACTGAAAATTGATTTTTTTTTCTTAATTTCCCCCTAAGATTGCTCATTACTAGTGTACAGAAACACTATGGATTTTTGTGTGTTGATCTTTTACCCTGCCATTTTGCTGAATTCATTTATTAGCTCTAGGACCTTTGTTGCAATTTTTTGGAAGATTGCAAATATAGGATGAACTAATCTGCAAATAGTGAGTTTTACTTTTTCCTTTCCAACTTGGAAGACTTTTATTTCTTTTTCTTTCCTAAAGCTCTGGTCAAAACTTCCTATACAATGTTTAATAACAGTGGTGACAGTGGGCATCCTTGTCTTGATCCATATCTCAGAGAAAAAACTTTCAGTTTTTCTCCATTGAGTGTTTTAGGGTTTTTCATATTTGTCCTTTATCATGTTAAGGAAGTTTCTTCTATTCCAATCTTCCTAGGTGTGTTCATCAAGAAAGGATGTTGATTTTGTCAAATGTCTTTTCTGCATCAATTGTGTTGATCATGTGTCTTCCCCTCTTCCTTTTGTTAATGTGGTATATTACATTAATTGATTTTATCATGATGGATCATCCTTGTACATGGGGATAAAACAATTTTATCATGGTTCATAATTCTTTAATGCGCTGTTGGATTCAATTTGCATGTATTTTTTTTCAAAATGTTTGCGTCTATATTCCCAAAAGAACTTTGTATATTTTCTTTTCTTGTAGTATCTTATTCTGGCTTTGGCATTAGGTATCATACAATTAAATAGGTAGTGTTCTCTCCTCTTCAATTTTTTGGAGGAATTTGAGCAAGATTGGCATTAATCCTTATTGGAATGATTGGTAGAATTCACCTGGGAAGTCATTTGGTCCTGGGTCTTTTTTTTTTAGGAAGGTTTTGATGACTGACTCTATATACTTGCTTATAATTGGTCTGTTGAGGCCTTCTATTTCTTTTGGAGGCAGTGTAGGTTGTTTGTGTGTTTCTAGCAATTTGTCCATTTCATGTAGTTTGTAAAAATTGTTAGCATACATTGTCCATAGTATGCATTAAAATCCTTTGATGAGATGTCAGTAGCATGCCCCCTCCCTATTACTGATTTTCTTTATTGGCTTCTTTTCTCTTTTTCTCTTTGTCAGTCTAGCTAAAGGTTTGTCAATTTTATTGATAATTTCAAAGAAACAACTTTTGGTTTTCTTTGTCTCTATTGTTTTTTATTATCAATTTCATTTATTTCTGCTCTAGTCTTTATTATGTCTTTACTTTTGCTTGCTTTGAGATTAGTTTGCTGTTCTTTCTCTTGTTTCTCCAGATGTGCAGTTAGTTTTTTTTTTTTTTAATTTTAGCTCTTTCATCTTTTCTAATGTAAGGATTGAGGCCTATTAATTGCTCTTTCAGTACTGCCTTCACTGCATCTGATAACTTTTTATATGTGTCATTCTCATTTTCATTCATCTCAAGATACTGATTTCCTTTTCAATTTCTTAATTGACCCTCTGATGGTTTTACAGGATGTTGTTTAACCAACATATATTTGTGAACTTTCTAGTTCTCTGCCAAACTGTCTTCCACAGCTTCCAACTTGTGGTCAGAGGAGATGCTTTGTAAAATTTCAAACTTTTTAAATTTAGTGACTGCTTTTGTGACCCACAAGTGGTCTACCCTGGAGTATGACCCACACAAACTGAAGAAGAATGTATATCCTGCTGTTTTGCAGTGCGATGTTCTGCATATATCTTTTAGGTCTAGTTCATTTCTAATATTCAAGTCCTCAGTTTCCTTATTGATTCTCTATCTAGATGTTCTAGTTACTGATGAGAGTGGTGTATTGACATCCAACTATTATTGTAGAGGTGTCTAATTGTCTTGCCAGTTTTTCCCTCATGTATTTTAGGGTATCATGGTGAGGTGCATAAATATGATTGTTAATTCTTCTTTCTGGACTGCCCCTTTTATTAATATATGGTGACCTTCTTTGTCTCTTATAAAAGCTTTTATTTTATTTTAATAAAAGCTTTAGATTACACAAATATTACAAAAAAGGGGGATTCCCATATACTCCCCCCTCCCAAATTTTTCCACATTAACAACATATTTCATAAATTTTGTTCATTTGCTACAATTGATGAACACATATTGAAACATTGCTGCTAACCATGATCTATAATTTACATTATAGTGTACACTTTGCATGACACAAATTTAGAGGTGTTGGCAAAATGTATAACTGCCTGCGTCCATAAATCCAATGTCAGACAGGACATTTCCAATTTCCCAAAAATACCCCATGCTACACCTATTTTTCATTCTCCTCTCCTCAGAATCTGTTAGCCACTGCCTTGATATCAATGATAAAAGTTCTTTCATTGCAAGAATAATAATGTCTACTTTATCCATATTTGCATTCCCCCCTTATGTTTGTTCATTCCTCAGTCTTGAGGATTTGGGGATGGTGATGCCCACTCTGAATCTGATTGAGAGGGGCTTAGATCCCATGGAGCAGATGGATGGACTGTCTTGCTTACAGTTGTAGATCCTCTGTTTTCTGGGGTGGGCAGCTTTTGACTTAAAGTCTATTATGTTTGATAGTATATATATCCTAGCTCTTTTTTTAAATTAATTTTTACATGGAGTATCTTTTTATATTCTTTCACTTTCAACCTTATTGTGTCTTTGGGTATAAGATGAGTCTATTGTAAGCAATATATACTTGAAATATGCTTTTATATTCTTTCTGTCACTGTGTGTCTTTTGACTGTGGAGTTTAATTAACATTAACATTAACATTAACATTAACAAACAACATAAAAAGCAGTACTTGCTTTACCCATTTTCTCCTTTGTTTTTACATTTCTTTTGCTGTTTGTGGGTTTTTTTGCCTCTATTTTCCTTTCTTGCAACCTCCTTTTCTGTTATGTTGATCTTTTGTGATGTATCTAACTCATTTCTGTTTCTGTGTATTTTTAAATACTTTCTTTGTCATTATCTTGGAATTTATATTACCTAACCTATAACTGTTCTGTACTAATCTGAAACATTAACTACTTAGTTACAATAGCCTGCACATTCTCTGCTACCATATCCCTGTTTCACCCTCTTCATGTTGTTTTTGTCTCACTTTAGTACTTTTTATTTTGCATGTCCAGTATCAGGGCAGGTATATGAAATGAAGAGTAGATTTGTATATTGAAGATACAGTAGTACTGGGTTTTGCATTTACCCTTAGTTCCCATTCCTAATAATCTTCATTTTTTTCACACTGCTGCAAGCCCCTGTCTCTTTACTTTTCCTTTCAATCTGCAGAATTCCCTTCTGTAATTCTTGTGAGACTGGTCTTTTGTTGAAGATCTCCCTCAGTTTCTTTTTATCTGTGAATATTTTAAACTCTCTCACATTTTTGAAGGACAATTTTGCCAGATAAATAATTTTTGCCAAACAGTTTTTTTTTAATTCAGTACCTGAAATTTATGATGAGAAATTGACACAGTGTTATGGAGAATCCCTTGTTGTGATGAATGACTTTTCTCTTGCTGCTATCAAAACTCTCTCTCTTTGGCATTTGACATTCTCATTAGTATGTACAAAAAGATCTGTGGAAAAGAAATATAAATGGCATTTTAAATGTGAAAGTAAAATAACCTTTTTAAAATTTATAATAAGATAAATGCAAACTGCACTAAAGAAGAATTCATCACCTACCTAGTTAACCAAGATCAAAAGCCCAATAACATATTGTGTTGTACATGGAAACAGATGCTCAGATATATACCAATGGAAAAGCAAACTGCTTCAAGGTCTTCAGCAGGAAAACCAGTATAGTTGTCAATATTCCTTCCAGGAATTTAACCAGTAAATATATGCCCAAATGTAGAAGTGGTAAATGTGCACAGACAACAACTGCAGTGATGTTTGTGATAAATAGCAAAAGTTCAGAAACAACTCAAGTGCCCATTCTGAAGGGGATAGTTATATAAATTATGGAACATCCTTACAATGAAATATGTTATCACTGATAAAAAGAATGAGGCAGTTCATTATTATTGAACATAGAAAATTCTCCACATCATATTGGTATGTGAAAGAAAACAAGGATATATTTTAAAAATCAGTATATACAGTATGCCAAAATTCATGCAAGAATGAGATAAATAATTTATATTTTCCTATATATATATTTTAAAACTAGCAATATTGGTGTCTTCCAGGATAGGAACTGGGTGGTTTGTAAGGGATAAAGAGAATAGAGGAGGCAATATAAACACTTCTGTGGCTTACACTTTGAGTATCATTCAAAAAAGTTGTGGATTCTTAAGCAAGCTTTCTGTGAATTTTAAAGATTACCTTTGGTTTTGAGGCACTGATGGTATTGTAATTATTGGGTTGTTGATGGTATTAGACATCAGAAAATTTGATTTGAGTTTTTACCATGCATGAAACTGTTTAAATCTTGTAACTTATGGAAAAAGTTGTGATGGTCATTAATGATGACTTTGCAAGACAGTTAAGAATTTTGTGAGAATTAAAAGAGATAACCCTGAGAGCTTAGTACGTTGCCAAGCACTTAGAAAACACTCTATAAATGTTTCCTACTAACATTTTGTTTCTGTTGTCATCACCACCCTAAATAAAGTAGAATATTCCAGAGAAAAGCTGAAATATCTTCTGAGATTGACACAGTCAAAACTGAAGACAAAGTGTGAGTGTTTTTTCTAATGTGATTTTTAAGGCTGGTAACTAAACCACCTCCTCCAAGTAGAAGTATATACATTCCTTAGATTTTCCACATATGTCTTCTTTTTATTCATTCAGGCAAAATCATCGTATATTTGACAATAGTTAAAATACCTTGTTAATTCACTGCTGGGATTTTAGGACTATGACTAATCACAGTATTAAACTAACCCACACCTGGCATGGATTCTAATTTAAAAATATATGTGAAACATGAGTTATCTCCTGAAAGTCTCCTTGTTGCCCAAATGTGGCTTCTCTCTAAGTGAAACTCAGCATATAAATGCACTACCTTCCCCTAGCATGGGACATGACTTGGGTATAAGCAACCCTGGCACCAAGGGATTATTATCAAGTGTCAACTAGCAATGTATTTGGAAAAAGGCCTTGACCAAAAGGGAGAAATGGTAAATACAAATGAGTTTTTATGGCTAAGAGATTTCAAAGTGAGTTAGGAGGTCATTCCAGAGGTTATGCTTATTCATGTCTCAACAGTATGTCATTGACTGCCGCAGTAAACAGTGCCAGAAACATTGGGGCTCTTGAGGGTCCTAAAGACATCTAGGCACTATAGGAAGGGCAGAAAATCTCAATAATTCAGCATCCTGTCAGTGGGCCTTAATTTGGAATATATTGTACCTAACATAAAAGAGTTAAACTCATTTACAGTTTTCCTACATATGGCTATTCTGCCCCTTTTATTTGAACCTATAATTAACAGTATAATTGTTAAATATATGTCCCAGAGACTTAAATCTTTGGTCTGTTCATATGCAGGTTGGGTCCTGAGTCTCAGTGAATTGCAACACCTACTCTCCAGTTCATTGGACTAACCGAGGACAAGTAACAAAAGGATGGTGATGGACAATGCACATCCCAGGAAATGGGGAGTGCCTGCAAATACAAGCAATAAAGGTCCATCCATATGCTTCATGGTATTTAAGCTCCCCTCATCCAGAAACAAAATGGGCAGCACCATCCCAGAATCCTCAATATTAAGGAATGATTAAGCAGTAGGGTGGAAAGCAACTATGGATTAAAGTAGACTTATGATTATTCTAACAATGGAATAATTTTTATCTTTGTTATAAAGTCAGTGGTCACCAGAAGTTCTGAGGGGAAGGAGAGAGAAGTATAGGTGCAACATGGAGACATTTGGAGGTTACTGGAAATGTCCTGCCTGACATTGCAATGATGGATACAGGACATTAGACATTTTGACAAAACCTATAAAATTGTGCATGACACAGTGTAAAATATAATGTAAACTATATTGTTTGGCTAGTACAATGCTTCAATATGTGTTCAGCAATTGTAACAAGTGTACAACACTAATAAAAGATGTAAAAGTTGGAAAGTGTGAGGAATTTATGGGAATACTGCATATTTTAAGGTAACATTTATGTAATCTAAAGCTTCTTTAAAAACAAAAAAATTATTTAAAAGAAAATATTTATGAAATAAGCTATAAACGTCCAATTGTTGGTTATGCTAAGGTATACACAAACACACACAGTCATGACAATATATATAACCAGATCAATCATCTCTTTAGAAACTAATATTGTCCAACCTAAGCTATCCTTAAGTTGAAGAATGATTGGAAGAAGGCAGACAGGAGTTTTCATTTTGCAAATGGCATAAATCCAAGAAGGGTTCTTTGAAAGACAAATCCAGGGCCATCTGAAATCTAGAGGAGCCATTAAAAATGCCAACCTTGACTACTAGTAGTTGTATGATCTCTGGATAACATTCTCACTACTCCTAATGTTGGGATAATAATGAATACTGTTTCTACCTCACACTGTGGTCATGAGGGTTATGTGAGATAAAGTAGGTGAAAGCAATTTTTAAACTCAAAATTTAAGAACAAATACTATTTGTTGTTTCACTCTCAAATCAGAGCCACCTGAATTTCAATTATAGAACCACCAAAGCTCCCATGGGCAAATGGTGGAGACTGAGAGGCAGCCAGGACAATGACAGGATCTACACCCCCCAGGGAGGATTCTGACCCTGTTCTCCCACTGGGTCCCATGGGAAAAGACAGCATAGGAGGACAAGAATGATGGTTCTTATCATTTCAGACAACTGCATTCAGAAAAACCAGAGTTCCCTTTAGCTGGTTGAAATCCAAAACTAGGGAGAACTTCTTGATCATAGAAAGCCCACTTAACTGACAATTTTCATATTTTCCTGTAAAGATGGTAACAAGAAATAGTCGGTTTTGTTTTCCTGCCTGGATTATCACAAGTAAATGGACAAAAGCAAAGACAAGCATAAGTTGTCAAACTATATATTCAGAGATACAACTAGAAAACAAAGGGAAGGGGAGAAAGAAAAACAGTCTCTTTTTTTTCATAGTCTCTACCGTGATTTCATTTACTGTATATTTTGTGAGTAACTCGAACTGGTGAAGTCATGAACCTTCTTTTGATTAAGATAAAAAATGTTTCACAAACAAATCCAGCATTTCAAATTAGATTCTACATGATTTTTTTTATATCATTGAGATTTACTTGTTATAACAACTGCTTTGAATCAGAGAAAGGAATCTAACCATGCTCTTCCTTTTCTCTTGATGATATGACTCTAATATGATGCTTTATAAGAAACTTCCCAGAAATTATAAAATTTAGAGCACTTAATTAAAAATAATAATACTCCCAGAAGTAGCAGTAAATATGGACTCCTATAACCATATCATATTCAGTAAAGAATATGCCATTCATCATGATTGATTAGTCAGCAAGTAATCAGAAAAATAATAAAGCTCATCTCCTTGCACCATTTTCTATTTGATGGAACCAAGAACTTTCTAGAAAGGTATGTTCAATTCAGTTCAACAAATACATGCAGAACCCCCATTGTAACCAAGTAAAATAATAAAGAAATGCAAAACATTGACCCTGCCATGGGAGGTGGTTTTATAAAGAATATAAACAGAGTTGGTGATGAACTAAGTAAAGAAGCAGAGAGGAAAAGATGAGTGGAGGAGTATATTTGAAATGAGAAAAAGGAACATTGCAATGCTCTTTGTAGACTAACTTGTGACTAAGTGGCTTGTACACTTTAATAGGTATGTGGATAAAGGAGAATAATGCGATGGGGGAAGAGAGAAAAGAAAAAGGAAGAAGTGTATGGTTTTCCTGCAGGTTGGAGGGATGCCAAGAATGACCCCACATCCTGCTTCCCTACCAGCTGGTTCCAGAGCCCAGTGATGACTGCGCCAGAGACCTGTGTCTTTGACTTCTGTCTTTATTCCCTATGGAGGTCAGTAATTCCTCTTAGAGGGCAGCCTGCTAAATGATAGGGCCTCCATTTATCAGATCCTTTACTGACAGAAAAGATCTTCAAGCAAGTTCACATCAGGTCCTTCCAAAGTGGAAGTAAAGCAAGTCACCAACAAGGTAATGCTGAGAATGAGGACAGATCTCAGGAATGCTCCCTCTCACATCATCACTCAAATAATTCTCTGGGACATCCACATTACATCTTCTTTGCCAGAATATTCAAAGAGTGTGTATGCTCCACTTTGTGTAAAAAACTTATTGACTACTCTGAGTTCAAACTGGGAGCATTGGGAAGCAAAGTTCTGAACCTACACATATGACAGTAGAAGGACTCAGACACAGAAAAGGAAAAGTCACAGAGCTGGTAGAGAACTAAGCCACTATGTCTGATAGCTTGGTTTTAAATCAAATAGCAGAATCTACAATGAAATGTGTCTGCCACAACTGATTCTTAAAATCTGCAAAAATTTTGATTTCCATTTTTCTTTCACTCCCTCTCACTTCCTCATGCTTTAGGAAGCCACATGGTGAGCTGCCTCTTGAAGAGGTAATGAACAGAGGAGGCCCCTGGCTAACAACCAGTAAGGAACTGAAGCTCTCAATCTGACAGCCTAAGAGAAAGTGGACCCTGCCACCAACTACTGAGTGAGCTTGGAAGGAGATCCTCCTCCAGGCATACCCTCAGATTAAACCAGAGTGGCAGCCAACTCCTTCATCACTGCCTTGCCAGAGACCTTGAGGGAGATGCAACCAGCTAAGCAAAGAAACTGTGAGTTAATAAATGTGTGTTCTTTTAAGCCACTAGTGTAGGTGTAATATTATCCTTGATAGATAGCTAATACTACTCACAAAAGCAAGATAAATTCTATTTTGAAAGGGCCAAGAATTGGATCCACAGAAGTATAGGGAATGAGGAACTACTGTCTTAAGAAGATAGAAATGTATGCTCAATTCAACTCAACAAGTTCCAATAGCACACCAGTTAGCAAAATGGTAAGGAATGCAAAGTATTGCATTCTCTGAATAGGGAGAGCTCATTGCAGCACTTATTTTTAAGATTCTGTTAATTTTAATAAGAATTAATAGCATGTTTGGGAAAAGTTTTACATTTACAGAATTGAGCACATGGAAAGTGGAGTTCTAATATAACCATCCTCCCAATAGAGTTTCCATATTTTTAAAATATTTCATTAGTGTTTTATATTTGCTATGATTATTGAGCCAATATTGTTTTTTCTTTTTTAATAATAATTTGTATTTTTTTAAAAAATATACTTAGATTAAATAAATGTAACACAAAAATTATAAGGATTCCCAAATGCCCCAAACCCACACCTCCCACAACCCCCCAAGGAAACATCTTTCAGTAGTGTGCCACATCACCTGCAATAGATATACACATCTTGGGGTTTTGCCACTAAGCATGGACCATAGTTCACAATGTAGATGACACTCTCTCTCACACAATATCTGTCATTGCAATGTCATTCAGGATAATTCCAAGTCCCATAAAGCCCCTGTAATACAACTTCTTTACCCTCTCCCTGCCTCCAAACCATCAAGTAGCCACTGACTCCAGATTAATGTTGTAATTTCTTCTATTGCTTGAGTCACAATATGTCTATAGCAGAATACAAGTAAGTCAACTGTAGACCATGGCTCTTCCCCCAGTCCTGAGGAATCTGGGATGTTGATGTCCACTCCACCTCCAAGTGAGAGGGGGCTTATATTCCATGGATAAAATGGATGGGATTATCCTGCCTGCAGCTGCAGACTCATCCATTCCCTGGGATAGCCATTTTCCATCATCATCTCCCCACCAAATAGCCTGGGTGAGTCCATTGAGCTGTAGAGTAGGATTTGCAGCTCCACTGAGATTCTGGGCCCAGCTGGCACATGGACAGCCCAAAGACTCCAGTCTCTGGAAGGATACTTACAAACTCCAGCACCACATATAGGTTTGAATAGAAGGGACAGATGGACCTTGTGAAGGGAAGACATATTTGAGACCAACTCTGTCACTCTCAGGAGCACAGAATCCTAGGTAGGGCCCACTGACTAGGCACCATACTCTGGAGCTATCCACCCTTATATAGGACCTAGGTGTCTCCAGAGCCCTCAGAAGTCCCTCAGTTTTGGAAGATACCCACATTGGAAGCCCATGAGGTCCTACTGAGATGTGCATAAACATTACCTCTGGGATGACCTCCTGACTCACTTTGAAGTCTCTTAGCTGCATGAACTCATTTGTCTTTACCTTTTCCACCTTTTATTTGAAGTCATATTGCCAGTTGGCACTTGGTAGTAATCCCACCTTGTCAGCAAAGCTCATCCACTGGAGTCTTGTCTCATGCTGAGAGGAAGATAATGCATTCATATGCTGGTTTGGCTTAGAGAGAGGCCACATTTGAGGACAAAGGTCGCTCCCAGGAGGCAACCCTTGGGCAGCCCATAACAATAGGCTGTTTCAATTTCAAGAACAAGGACACAAAGGAGTAGTCATCTATAACAAGAGCCCACCAGTGGATCATCCTCCTTTTCCACAAAGTGCCTCTGCACTTGGGGGACTGTTGCTACTCCCTCGGAGAATGTGGCAGAGATCTCCAGCACGGGAATCCAGTATTATCTCATTTATTAAGTGATTCTCCACCCATTGTGACCAAACCCCATGAGCATTTGAACAAATTTATATAGCTTTTATGTATGTTCAGGTGAACTTCCTCCCATGCACCCCCCCAGCCCTGACTCCCCCCCACCAATGATCCTCTCTGCACCAGTTGTATCTCTTCTGTGATCCAAAGCCTCTTCAAAGATCATGCAAATACAATAGCCAAATAAAATTGATAGGTGTTTTGGTCAGCCACAGGCGTGCCTTTTGAAATATACCAAAGATTGGTCGGTCTTTATAAAGGGTATTTATTTGGGGTAGAAGCTTACAGTTTCCAGGCCACAAAGCATAAATTTCTTCCCATACCAGAGTCCACGTGTTGGGGGAAGATGGCTGCCGACGTCTCCAGGGTTCAGGCTTCCAGGTTCCTCTGTTCCTGGGGCTGCATTTCTCTCCAGGCTTAGCTTCTGTTTCCTTCACGAGTTCAGCTGTAGACGATGAGGCTTTCTATGCTGCGTCTCTCCACAAGGGCAGCCGTAGCCTCTCCGGCGATCGGCTCACTCCAACATCAGAACTGCTTTTCAAATCTCCTTCCCCAAATCTCCTCTCTGCTTCTCTCTAATCTCTGCTTCTACTTGAGACCACCCCCTCTGAGGGGTGGGGCTCCACATCTCACTGATGTTGCAATTAACGCCCTACTCATAACTTAGTCATGCCCAGATGAACAGATGATCGTACAAACTTAATCTAATTTATATTTTTGGAATTCATAATTAATTCAAACTCATTCCATCACAATAGGAAAATGAATCAAGAT
>PVKH010034404.1:0-11865 GCA_004027955.1 Chaetophractus vellerosus
GCCGCCACGGGCAGGGCAGGTCACCTGCAAATCGAGCACAGCCAGCCACCCGCGAACTGAAAAGCCGGCCGTGATGGAAGCAGAAGCCGCCCACAAGCGGGGAAAGCCGCGCCTGCGCAGTGACCAAGTCTCGGCGCGTCGCCGCAACGGGGGGGAAGGGGAGATATGTAATAAAATAAATAAATCTTAAAAAAAAAAATAAATAAAACTCTCAGAGCCAACCTCCCTGCTTTCTCTAATAACCCCACAATTTTATGGATTTTAGTTGTCTCAGGTAAGTACTCTGAAGTACCTATACCAAGAAAATTCTTAGTAATCTGTATATCTGAGAAGAACTGATATCTACAAATATTTTCTCAGCCATCCATGTGACTCTATATAAGTAGAAATATTTGTGTTGAAAAAATATACAAGGAAAATTTTAATTGTTCTAGAGTGTGTATATTTTATTATCAAGCAGGGGAAAGACAATCCAGTATAGATCTCATTATGTCAGACCTATATTCAAACTTCAAAATATTAGGTGTTCCCCAAAGAAATGATTAACTTTCATTGTTGATTTTTCTATGAATAAGCTGAGTTTTAAAGAATCTTTTAAACATTATTATCAATGTATGCTTGTATGTTTTAACAGTACATTGTTTATTTTGAATTTTAACAAAAGCTTATTTTTTTCAGTAGCACTAGAAAAGAACATGCTCCAGAAAATATTTTTCCTTTATCATCATTTAGATACATTAGTGTAAACAGAGCTACATTGTATATTTTAAGGCACTAGGCCTACTGAATATAATTAAGCACAATACATTGATTTCAATGAGAATATCCAGTTTGTATCATATGGTTCTATAATCCATCCCACAGATGAGTGGTTCCCATAAGTATGATCTTTGTCACTTTTCTCAAAAAATATATATATTGTAACCTCTAGCAGATATTACAGACTAATATGCTTCTTTTCTTTTGTTTTTTAATCCTCAAGACATATAAAAGAGCAATCAATGGTAGCAAACTGGTAATCTTAATCAGTACTCACTGAATATGGATTTTAATGTACACATTTTTTTTTGAAGAGTTATTTATTTTATTACATATCTCCCCTTCCCCCCCGCTGCGGCGACGCGCCGAGAATCGTCACTGCGCAGGCGCGGCTTTCCCCGCTTGTGGGCGGTCTCTGCGTCTGTTCACGGCCGGCACTTGCTTCAGTTCGTGGGTGGCTGGCTGCGCTCCATCCGCGGGCGACCTGCCCTGCCCGTGGCGGCTTTTGCCCTGTCCGTGGCAGCTTTTTGCCCTGCCCACGGTGGCTTGCCATTCTCAAGGCGGTCTGCCCGCTAAGAGAGGTCCCCGGGAACTGAACCCGGGGCCTCCCATGTGGTATGCCGATGCCCTATCCACTGGGCTATCCAGCCGGCCCCTTTAGTGTACAAATTAAAACCTACTAGCAGTATCAGTAAACCATGACATTAAGGGAGCAAATACATGAAAACAAAACAAGAATATAAGGACAAAATCTAAGGCATTCACAGAAAATAGTTGTCAGTTATCTCCACCTATTTATTTTTAAGTTAAGCCAATTAATGAAAGAAATTCAGGGCAGTAACTTTCTGATTTCCTCTTCCAATCTTTATTTTTCATTTTAGTGTCCCTAGAGCAGGCTTGAATCAAAGGTCTTTTGAAAATGTGTGGAGGTTAAAAGTCATCCCTTGACTATGATCTCACTTTGTCTAGTACTAATTATCTCTGCAGTTAGTAGCAATCATGAGTTGCTTACAAAATTATACATATATATCTTGAAAAATAGAAGAATAAATTATTTCTGTAGAGAAATGAAGGAATGTATTTCCATTTTAGGCACAAGTATTTATATACAAATACATATTTTTTCATTTTTTAAATTCACTCTACTGAAATGAAAATGATTGCATTTCATTACTTTTATATCATGCATTATAGGTAATCAATTATTCCATTTTCATGGCTTTCTTATACAGCCTCATGTGTTTAGAGCCTAGTTTCTGTACCAAGATTAAAATGTAATGTATGTGAAACCTACTAAGCACCATAGGGCGCACATGAATTGAAAGAAAGCACATAGAACTGTCTAGATTGATATTAAACATAACTATTAGTTCCTCTTTGTAAAGAAAAAATGTAAACATGTAATGCTTCACTCAGTCTATTATCTTTATCACCATGAGAATTAAAGATTCCAGGATTGTTATGTATTTTGATGTTAACAAGAGAAAAATACTAGAGAAACTCACAAGCCCATTCTCAGAGAGCTCAACTTAATGGTTCACTTTCTCTGTTGCAAACCTGCATAAAAACTATAGGAAAACCCCTCAACAAGGAGGCCAATTTGAGGCTGGTTAGATCTCCTATCTGCCACTAGCTGGTAAAGCCACTTTTCCTTCCTAGCCTAGTTCAGTGTGTCTATTATGCTATGCCAAGCACCAAGCCCACAGATCCTTCTGATCAGTGTCAATTCCAGGCAATATTTTTCAAGAAAGTGATTCTTTTTTTAAAATAAATGTATATATATTGGAAGACAATTCTGAGTTAAGCCTGTCCAAAAGCTTAGAGACATTCTAGCAAATAAAACATACAATCTTGCCCTATAGGTTTTAAGAGCCACTTGTTAGTTGTTAAATGATCTAGATTTATTTCATTTTGGCAGTAGGAAATCTCTCATAGAAATACCAATATATTTAAAGAATAACACCAAAGGCTTTTTCATTGAGCAACTGCATGACAGGAAATTTCATTCAATCTGGCTTGGATAATTAAAGAAGAGCAAGATTTTCAAAAGGTGGTGAGATCATCCATATTACTGCTGAAAAATTAATGAGAATCTCAGTGCAGAATACATTTTCAGGTCTGGAACTCAGGTATGATATTTGGACAGGAATTTGTAAGTTTTATAACTATAGATGATAAATAAGGCAAAGGAAAGGAAGATATTGCCTAGGTAGAAAGGTAGAAATAAAGGAAGGACTGAGACTATGTTCTAATGAGTTTCAACATTTTATATTTCAGAAATCACTTGGAAATATGTATTGTGGGGCCAGAAAAAATCCAAGAGAGTGCTGTGATTTAGGAGACCAGGACAGAAAGGGATGATAGAAGAAGGAAATCACAGAATTTGTTGAGGATTCTTGTCAGGTAAAGATGCTTTTAATAGTTTCATTGAGATGGATGTAAGCAGATTCTCAAGGGTAGTGAATGTAAGTGCAGAATGTGTAAGCCATATCAGAGTGCATTGAGGAGAAAGCAGGAGGTGAGGAGAAACTCACTAATTGCAACACTTTGAAAAATGTTGACCTTAATTGGTAAGAGAATTTAATAACTGAAGAAGTAAAAATCACATACCAATAAAATTTAAATATTTTAAAATAATACTTTGATAGAATCAATATATGAAAATTGACAGTATTAATAAATGGTAATGGAGAAAGGCCAAGTCACATCTCATAATTTGGAGAACTCCCAAGAAAACAAAAAATAAGAAGCCACCTTGAGGTCTATTCAATTCTGAGGCAAGTTCAAGAGACAAACCACACTTTGCTTATCTCCTGAAGTTCTGTGTTGCTCAGCCTATTTATTCATAGGAAAATGCAACCTCTATTTATATTCCTTTGTATAGGAAAGACATTTACTAAATCCAATGAGTGATCCATTCCAGAGAAAAAACCATGATTGCACAGACTTGAGCAGGGTTTCAATCAATGAGATGCATTCTGTTCACCTTGGTTTGATTTTCAAGATAATTAAGAAGTTAAAATCCTCATATGATGATGGAAAATGAAGAAGTAAGTCCATTGAGAAGGATGACTAAAAGACTACTTTATTAATTAATCCAATAAATATTTTACAGTTCATTCTTTGTAACAGGAATTATTCAAAGTCCTGGAGATACAACAGGGAACCAGATGTACTGGTACTATATGGACAAAGTGTTTGAATTCTCTGGAGGAAGACTGGTATTAAAAATAAAATGAAGCATTCTGGGAAAATGGTGTCTGAGTAGCCAGGCAGGTTTCAGCTTGCTAATAAAAAATGAAGAAAGAGTGAAAAGTTTTCAGAGGGATCTGCTTTGTGGTTCAGCAGATCAGGACAGTGCTACAAAATTCCAAAGGGTTGAGGGTCAGAGAGATGAACAACACAAAATAACCACTGTGAGTTACCAAACTCCATAGTGGCCAGGAAGGGCTCACCTTCCACACCCTAAATGTATTAGGCTGGGTAAAACCCCAGTCTCACTGCAGCCAACCAAGGTGGGAACAGAATCTTCCTTCCTGTAAGTGGTTACAAGGGAAAAGGGAAAGAGAGTAAGGGAGCTTCTCTTCAGTGAATT
Organism: Chaetophractus vellerosus; assembly: GCA_004027955.1. Taxonomy (NCBI): domain Eukaryota; kingdom Metazoa; phylum Chordata; class Mammalia; order Cingulata; family Chlamyphoridae; genus Chaetophractus; species Chaetophractus vellerosus. Next base: position 4,355 of record PVKH010034404.1, read on the forward strand.
TGACAAGGAGAGCCTGATTTGAATTTCATCAGACCAAAATAAAGGGAAATGGTGAGTGAAACACCTCCATTAAAAGGTATACTGATGAGTGCCATCTGCTTGCTAGTTTGGAAACTTCATGGACAAAACTGCTTTTGGGTTTCTCTGTACCCTAAATCCTGGAAGAAAATCTGCACACCATCAGTGAGTCCCTGGCATGATTTTGATAACTTAGGCTGGGCAGTTTTAAAGACTTAAAATGAACTGACCATATATCAAAGAAAAGTGAAAAAAAGGCAAGAAAGAAATTGACCATCAGAATAAATTCAACAACATATTCAGATGCCTAGATGTCAGCAAAAAATTACAAGCCATACTCAGAAATGAAGAGATGGCCCAGCCAAAGGAACCAACCAAATATCCTGAAGAGAAACAGGATTTAAGACAATCCGTGATAATCACACAACTCTCCTAAGTCAATTCAAAGAACTGAAATGAAATGTGACTAAAGAGATAAATTAAATTAAGAAGAAAATGGGTGAGCATAAAGAACAATTTGAAAGCTGGCAAAGAAAAGTAACAGAGCTTAAGGGGAATGAAAGTCATGGTGGACAAGATGAAAAAATACATAAGAGCATATTTGAATTGGTTGAAGACAGCTTAGTGATTCTGAAGGCAGAACATTTGAACTGGAAAGGAAAAGAAACAGAAAAAGAGAATGGAAAAAAGGTACAGGGAATTGAGGGACAAGAAATGCACATATACATAGTCAGTGTCCCAGAAGAAGAGAATGGAAAAGAAGCAGAAAGAATACTTGAGGACATAATGAATAAAAGCTTCTCAGCTCTTATGAAAGATAGAAAAAATATCAATATCCAATATCCACTTAAAACAGAATAAATCTGAATAGACATATCCTGAGGCACCTAGTATTCATAATGACAAATATCAGAGATAAAGATTCTGAAAGCAGGAAAAGAAAAATATCACTTGCAAGGGAAACTTAAGTAGATTAAGTGATGACCAATCAAAAGAAACCATGGAGATAAGAAGAAAGTGGTATGCTATATTTAAGGAATTGAAAGAAAAACTGCTGGCCAAGAAATCCGTGTCCATCAAAACTCTCCTTGAAAAATGATGGTGAGTTCAAAGTATTCATAGGCAAAAACTGATAATATGTTCCCTAAAAGACCAGAATGACAAAAGATACTGAAGGGAGTGCTGCAGTCTGAAAGGAAAAACAAGGGCAAGAGACTTGGAGAAGAGTGTAGAAATGAAGATTATTAAGAAAGGTAAATTAAAGAGTAAAAAGACAGACAAAAGTAAGATATGACAAGAGATAGTCAAAGGACAAAATTGATGAAGTATGTAATGTCTTTACAAAAATAACATTGAATGCTAATAGCTTCAACTTTCCAAGCAGAAGACATACACTAATAGAACAGATAAAAAATACAAACCATCTATATGTTGTCTACAAGAAACTCACCTCAGACATAAGGACACAACTAGGTTAAAAGTGAAAATGTGGAAAAAGTTATTCCATGACAATAGTAACCAAGAAAAAAAAAATGAAAAGAAAAAGCTAGAGTAGTGATACCAATATTGGACAAAATAGATTTTAAATGTTCAATGGTTACAAAGGGTGGAGAAGGACATTATATATTAATAAAAGAGGAAATTCACCATGAAGAAGAAACTATACTAAACATTTAGGCACCTAAACTGAGTGGTCTAAGATACATGAGATGCACAGTGGCAAAACAGAAGGGAGAAATAGATGTCTCTACAATAATGAACACTTTAATACAGTACTCTCATTGGACGGAACATCTGGACAGAAGATAAATAAATAGAGGTCATGAAAAAAATGGTAAATAAACTAGGTCTATCACATATCTATAAAGCATTGCACCCCCAAAACAGCATGATCTACATTCTTTACAAGCACTCATGGATCAATCTCCCAGATAGACCGTATGTTGGGTCACAATACAAGTCTCAGTAAATTGAAAAAGATCAAAATTATACAAAATACATTTTCTGATCATAACAGAACGAAGCTGGAAAGCAATAATGGGCAGGAAAAAAAGGAAAATTCATAAATTTATGGAGTTCAAAAAATACACTCATAAACAATCAGTGCGTCAAACAAGAAATTGCAAGAGAATTCCACAAATCTTGAGATATATGAAAATGAGGACATAATATGTCAAAACCTCTGGGATACAGCAAAAGCAGTGCTGAGTGATAAATTTATAGCCCTCAATGCCTACATTAAAAAAGAAGAAAAGGCTATCCATTGCCAGAAGACAGAAAGGCAATTGGTACTCCCCCACCCAACCAGAGACTGGTGAGTTTTAATTAAGCCCTGTCTGTATACTTTTTTGTTTCTGCCATTTTGACAAGGTTCCTGGGTCTGTTCCCACAAGAAAAAAACTCAGTCTGCCCAGACTTCTGGCTTTCTCTTCAGAGGTGGTAGGGGCAACCCCCATGCCAAGTAGATCTAGGAAGTACTGGTGGTGGGTGAAACCACTCAAGAGTTGACTGGGTACGTGGCTTAAGCCAAGAAAGAGTCTGCTGGGAGTTTATCAGGCCCTCTCTGTGAGTTCCTTTTAATTAGAAGTGATTTTAGCCTGCCATTTTAAAGGGGTTCCTGGATAGGCTTTCACAGGACATAAACTCAGTCGGGCCAGACTTCTGGCTCCGTGTTCATAGGTGGAAGGAGTGAGCCTCCATGCCATGTAGATCCAAGGAAGTTCTGGGTGGCAGGGAAAAAGTCCTTCTGACCTGACTGGGCATGTGGCCTAAGTTGAGCAGGAGTTTACCTGGCCCTCTCTGTGAGTTCAGAATGGATATCACTCATTGTATCATTTCCTTAGACCACTAGTTAATTCTTTTAATTAGAAGTGCCTTTAATCTTCCAATGACTGCTCTCATTATTTTAGGTCTGTGACATGCTTTAGAATGCCTTAGAAATTGAAAATGTATTTGATAGCAAGGCATTAGTCCCACCATTGATAGCTCCCTGAAGCTATTTTCTGGCAAGTCACAGAATAGTTAGTCTCTAGTTTTTTTAATGGGCTTTTATTGTTGGGTTTAACAGCAGAACATGGATTCTGGGAGTCACCATGAGATGAGTTTGCACTCCTAAGACCTCTGAAAAGTAGGCAAAAGAAAGGTCCCTAGCCAGGTCCTTTCCCAGGGTAAGCCCAGATCGAATGTTCAGCCTATAAACTAGATCAAGATGGCCCCAAGACCTCTAAGGCTCTGGTAATACCCAGGAACATAAAGCTCCCAATCCCCAGAATCTGGGGACAGTGAGCAGTGCTCCCCAGTTTTCAGGATGCTGACTCAGCAAGCAATCCATTCAGTCAGGTGTACTGGTGGGGTGTCAATCAGACTGATGAATGCATTTATCCTCCCTTACATAATGGGTTGCTCTTCCAGGATTCCAGTAAACTCCCCATTGGTGTGCTTTCTCAGAAACTGGGATGATCTGCCAACTAATAGTCTAAAAAGAGGCTAATCTTTTGTGTCACACCATGTAGCTGTTGAATAGCTGAGAGTGGGCTTTGTATGGGACCCTGAATTCCAGTTAAACCTGTGTAAGACAGCAGGAGAGGACAGACAGATCTGAGGGCCAGAGACCACAAGACCATGTCTTCTTAAAAGGATGAGGAAATACACTTAGATTCAAAGGTTCCTGACCATTTCTAGCCCCCTGCCTATTCCCTTGTAACACTCCAGTTCTTCCCATGAAAAAGCCTGTGCAGGGCTTTACCCCTTGACAGGAGGTAACTAATGGAGATATAACCCCCAGAGCAGGCCCAATTCATGCCAGGGGTAGGGTTTCTCTGGACCACTTAGCTCCATACTTAGCAGCTGCCCAATGATTTTCCTGGAGGAACTAAGAAGGGTCCTATCTGAGGTTTTTGCCATGGACAGACACTGGGAGTTTTTTTATCTAGGTGATTTTAAAGTTAATTCTTTCCCTAAGCAAAGTATGTGTAAAATTCTTTCTTCTCTTCTAATCTATGCTTGCCTTAACTTTGTTAGTCTATTCATGCTTAGGAACTCATAAATCAGATTTGGTGTTTGCCTGTTACAAATTGGATATTAGTGAAAGGTAACCTAAAAATGAGTCTCTAAATGTCAATACTACATTGCAATTGAATTTGATGTATAATTCACAAGTAGAATTAGCTCAACTGATGGGAAAGCAGAAAAACTTAGCAAAGTTGTTACTAATAAAATTGCTTTAGTTGCTTAGTTAATAAGTAAAAGTGCCCAAATCATTTTAAAGTGGAAAATGTAACTAAGAGTTAAGATAATTATAGATTGGCTTAGTTTATGGTTACTCCAGGTCTAGCCACACCCTTGCTTTAGCTCACTAGCCTCAGGTCACCTGAAGATTTCAGCTATTGTGATGGAAATTATAAACTGAGTTTGTCTTTGTTTATTGTTACTTCAGGTCTAGTCTAAACCCTTGCTTTTGCTTATGATTATTTCATGACAATTTCTGGCCCTTATGGCTCAGAGAAAAAGCAAACTTGGGATAACTCTCTCTCCTGTCCTTCCACTGGTATTAGTGGCCCTGCTTTCTTTTGTGACTCCAGGTGTTTGTGGACTGGTAGAGTACTTGACCCTCCTGTTGGATGTCCACTCTTCCTGTCTAGCAGCTGAGAATTGGGGAGCAGGCCTCCCACTTTGAATGTTGATGTTCCTGAAAAACAGCAAGTCACAAGAAAAATCAGTTTTCCTGAGGCCTCAATGACCTCATTGAGGTTATATTGGAATTAGTTTTTTTTTTTTAATCCAAGGTCTGTTAAAGTCAAGAAGGGAAATAAGTAAACTTTGAAATAAAAGAAAGTGTTGTTAACAGTATTTTAAAGCATTGGGCATATTTTGGTTATAAGCAAAAAATTAAAGATCTAAATTCTTATGCAAAACTGCAAGATCACAGCGCAAATTACAGCTATTAGAAATAGCTTTCAAAGAGTTCTTTTAAATGTTATTTTACTGTTAAACTTGTTTTGTTAAAGAATGATAGTTTTAAGTAACTTTAGTGAGCTGTATTTTTGTAGCTTACTCTCTACTTGTGTCTGCCAATTTGCTCAGTGTACATTTCTATACATCAAGATGGCAATATAAAATTAACATATGAAATTTCTTAAAAGAGATTTATTCAAATTATAAAATTAAATATGCATTTATATATGTGACTAAGTATTCCCGGAGCCCACATTAGGCTGAGTAGGATGGAAAGCTAATCCAGAAATCTGAACATAGAAACAATTGGGAAAAGGAAAAACATTTTCTTAAGATCTTTGACCTACCCAACCCCAAAGCCTTCTCTTTGCAAGAGCTCTGAGGGAGGGGTTAGGTGTTTCAGATTAAAACAATATCTTCTAGGCTGTGGAATTAAGAATCAGTTTGCCCTGTAATTCTCCAATTTAAGCCTACCAGCCTTAAAATAATCCAATTACCAAATTTCAATAATCCTTGAAAGCTATGGAAATACTTTCATAAACAAATTAAACAATTATATTCTAAAACCTAGCAGTCAGTATACTTTTAAGATTATTCACATATTTAGAATTTTATTAAAGAAAAGAAGTTTTAGCCTCCTATAAAGGGAGGAAAAAGAACATTCCTTGCATAAACTATAATGGTTTCTATTTTATTTTGCTTGAGTGTAATCTCCCTAGTTTTTTTAGGATACCAATTAAATAAATTAACATTATACGTATAAAATCTTTAAGATGAAGTTATACATTCATGTTTAATGAAATTAAGTTAAAGAAGGAAATGTAGATCTGCCGTCTCTTAAATGTATAAAGTAAATTTTTTAGTTACTAATTGTAATTTAATAAGCTTGTTTAAAGTTAAAGTAACTTCTACATATAAGAAGTTTGGGAAAGCTTCTTCTAAACTGAAGCACTTAAATGGCTAATTCCTGGAAGCCAATATTAATTGAAACTTAAATTTATTTTAATAATAAAAAGTAATTGCATAACAGGAAAATTTGTAGAGGCCACCTCAATCTGCATATTAAAGTGGTGGTAAGGAAAGATAACATTGATTCCATTGAGACTCCTCATTTTACATAAAATGGAGAAAGTAGTTTTTCATGTGCTGCTAAAGTGAAACAGAATAATTAATGTAGTCTTGGTAAAGGTGTAAAGGTAAAAAGCAAACTACTGAAATCGTTAAGTTCATTTGAAATGTTATACATTGCATTGAAGTATTTAGAAAGTGTTCAGAAATTAAGAGATAAATTTCAGTATCATCAAACTCTCTTGTACATTTAAACCAGACCCTCCATACACTGCATTTTGCCTCTCCTTTTTACCTATTACTACATCTCTGAACATATTAATGAAGTAGATGGAGAGATCATGGGTCACTTTCAGACTCCTGCAGCAGCCAGTACATAAATACAGTCAACTGATATTTGAGAAGGCCACCAAGGCCATTCAAGTAGGAGAGAATGGTATCTTCAATGAACGGTGCATGGAGAACTGGACAACTATATCCAAAAAAATGAGAGAGGAACACTATTTTGGCATTTAAAAAAAAAAACTCAAGATAGAGCAAAGATCTAATTATAAGAGCCAAGACCATAAAGTTCTTGAAAGAAAATGTAGGGATTCACCTACAGGATCTTGTATTAGGAAATGGTTTCATGATCTTTACAACCAGAGCAATGAAAGAAAAAACAGATAAATAGGATAACCCAAAATTGAAACTCAAAGGAGTTTCTCAAGAAATTTAAAAGGCAGCCTACTCAATGGAGAAAATATTTGGTAACCATATAACTTATAGAGGCCTAATATCCAGCATATATAAATGAATCCTACCCCTCAAAAATAAAAAGACAAGCAACTCATTTAAAACATGGCCAAGTGATTTGAATAGACACTTCTCCAAAGAAGAAATACAAATTGATTTTTTAAAAAGCGCATGAAAAGATGCTCAACATCACTACCTATTAGGGAAATGCAAGTAAAGACTACAATGAGATATTATCTTACACCCATTAGACTGGTGGCTATTAAAAAACCAGAGGACTACAACTGTTGGAGAAGATGTGGAGGAATGGGAACACTAATCCACTGCTGGTGGGAATGTAGAATGGTGCAGCCATTGTGGAAGACAGGTTGGCATTTCCTCAGGAAGCTAACTATAGAACTGCCATATGATCCAGCAATGCCACTGCTGGGTATATACCCAGAAGAATTGAAAATAGGGACATAAACAGATATATGAACACCAATGTTCATAGAGGAATTATTCACTATTGCCAAAAGTTGGAAAGAACCCAAAAAGTCCATCAACAGATGAATGGATAAACAAATTGTCATATATACATACAATTTAATATTACTCAGGTTTAAGAAGGAATGCAGCATTAACAGATGGGATAGCATGGATATCTCTTGATGAGCCTATGTTGAGTGAAGCAAGTCAGGCACTGAAGGACGAATATTACATGACCTCACTGATATGAATTAAGCAAATTGAGCAGA
>PVKH010034405.1:0-11873 GCA_004027955.1 Chaetophractus vellerosus
TATAGCTACCCACTTATTAAATATCCAGTGCTCTTGTTACCATTTGTTGCCATTCCTTTCATCTATAGGTGTTTCTCTAGTATTTCTTGTAGGAGAAGTCTTGCAAAAAAACCTCTCTGTAGTATTGAAAATCTTGGAATGTGTTTGTCACACTATTTTTAAAGAAAACTTTCTATTTTAAAGCAATATTATTAAATTAAGGAAGCAATAATACACATTACAAAGATCATCCACCAGTCCCATGCTCATTTCACCCAGCAACCTTTAATATTAACATCTCATATAACCATGGTATAATTGTAAAAAATGGGAAAACAACATTGTTACATCATTACAATGGAATAAAGAACAGAATTAGTAGGTTTTCACCAATATTTTCCAATAATGTCCTTTCTGTGGTTTGAGCATCCAATCCAGAATGTGATATTTGTTTATTTTATTCATTCTTTAATTTTTAAAGAAGCTTTAGATTACATAAATGTTTCATTAAAAACAGGGGATTCCCATATACTCCACCCCTTCCCCCTCTCATACACTCCCACATTAACATCTTTCATCAGTCTGGTACATTTGTTACAATTGATGAACACATATTGAAGTATTGTGACTAACCATAGACTATGTAGTTTACATTATAGTTTACACTTTGCCCCACACAATTTTATAGGTTTTGACAAAATGTATAAAGGCCAGTATCCATCATTGCAATATCATGCAGGACAATTCTAATGTCTCAAAAATGCCCCCCTTTTTCCCCTATTCCCTCTCCCTCCCCTTAGAAAACCTGGTGGTCACTGCCTTCATATCAATGACACAAGTTCTTCCATTGCTAGAATAATGATAAGTCTACTTTAGTCCATAGTTGCTTCCCCCTCAAGTTTGATCATTCCTCAATATTTAGGATTTAGGGGTGGTGATTCCCACTATATTTCTGATTGAGAGCGGACTTAGATTCCATGGGGCAGATGGATGGAACTGTCTTGCTCGCAGTTGTAGATATTTTCTGTTTTTTTTGAGATGGGCATTGTCCATCATCATCATTTTGTTAGTTGTCCTGGGTGAGTCCAATAAACTGGAGAGTAGGGGTTGTAACTTTGTTAAGATTCATGGCCCAACCAGCATATGAACAGACTCAAGATTTAAGTCTCTGGGACATATAATTATAGTTCAAATAAAAGGGGCAGAAAAGCCATGTGTAGGGAAATTATAAATGAGTCTAATTCTTACACTGAGGAGCACATATACCAAAGTTAGGCCACTGACATCCTGCTGAATTCTTGAGATTGTCTACCTTGTGTAGAGTGTCTAGATGTCTCTAAAACTCTCAGAAACCCCACTTTTTGAGGCACTGTTTACTGTGGCAATCAATGAGATCCTGCTGAGATGTGCATACATGTAACCTCTGGAATGAACCTTATTCTTCAAAAATTGAAACTTAGTGTTTACAATATTTTCTGAGGGAAGGAAGAGAGATGAATAGAATGGAATGGAATGGAATAGAATGAACATAGAGTATTTTTAGGACATTGGAATTGTTCTGCATGATCTTCTAATGATGGACAGACCATTTTAAATTTTGTCAAAACATACACAAGTGTAAGGTGCAAAATGTAAACCATAATGTAAAACATTGACCATGGCTAGCAATGCTTCAATAATTATATATCAATTGTAACAAATGTACTATGCACATGTAAAATGTTATTAATAGGGGAGAGTGGGAGAGAGGAACAGGGTTGGGTACATGGGAATCACATATATTTTCTATGTAACTTTTCTCTAGCCTCAGGTTTCTTTGAAGATAAAGTGAAAAAACCTTCACTGTATTTAAAAAAACAACTTATCTTATGGTGATGAAAGACAAAATGAAAAATAGTGTTTATTTTTTTTATTTCTTATTTTTAATTATTATTTTATCTCATTATTTTATTTGTATATTTTTGGCTTTGTTTGGGGGAAGGTTTTGGATTGCAGAAGGGTCACAGCTGTGGCTGGGAAGGATCACTGGTACAGGGTATCAGTGATGGGGGATGTGTGGAGAGGGGTGCACCTGGGGCATACCTCTTTGGCATATGAATATGTTCAAATGATCATGGGGTCTTTTCTTGGTGTGTGGAGACCCACACAGTAGCTGAAAGAATATTGAATACCCATTCTGGGAAGTCTGGCTATATTCTCTAGGACAATGACAAGAATCCTTGAAGTACATGGGCAGATCCTAGAAAAGGAGGACAGACCATTACACCAGGACCTTGCTTATTTTAGCATTTAAAATATACAATTTTAAATTTAAAAAAAAAACTTAGATTACATAAATGTTACACAACCTTCTCCCTATCTGTCTCCTGTAAACCTATATTCCAGACCCTAGCTCTGTAAGTCTGCTCAATTTGCTTATTTCATATCAGTGAGGTCATGAAATATTTCTCCTTCAGTGCCTGGCTTGCTTCACTCAACATAAGGTCTTCAAGGTTCATCCATGTTATCCATGTGTTAATACTGCATTTCTTCTTACAGCTGAATAATATTTAAATAGACTTTAAATGCAAAACTATTGTAAGAAACAAAGATGGACAATATATATTAATAAAAGGGATAATCTATCAAGAAGAAAGCATAATCATAAACATTTATGCACCTATCCAGGTCCCCTCAAAATACATGAGGAAAACATTGAAAAAACAAAGTGGAGAAATTGATGCCTCTACAATTATTGTGGGGAACTTTAATACACCATTATCACCATTAGACAGAACATCTCAACAGAGAATCAATAATGAAACAAAGACCTCAAATAATACATTAGAGGATTTGGACCTAATAGACATATACAGAACATTCCACCTAAATACAGCAGGATATACATTCTTCTGGAACTCACAGGGATCATTCTCCAGGATAGGCCACAGAACAACTCTCAAAGAATTCAGAAAAATTTAAGTTATATGAAGTAATTTCTCTGACCACAATGGAATAAAGCTAGAATTCTGTAAGGAGCATAGAAACCAATTAGGCACAAAGATATGGAAGTTTAACAACACACTCTTAGACAATCAGTAGGTCAAGGAGGAAATTGCAAAAGAAATCATTAACTATCTTGAAATGAATGCAAATGATAACACAATGTATCAAAACCTATGAGAGGCAGCAAAAGTTGTACTGAGAGGGAAATTCATAGCTACAAATGCTTATATTATAAAAGAAGTAAGAGTTAAAGTTAAAGACCTAACTTCACACCTGGAGGAACTAGAAAAAGAACAACAAACTTACCCCAAAGTAGTAGAAAAAAGGAAATAACAAAGATAAGAGCAGAGCTAAAGGAATTGGGAAAAAAGCACTAGAAAAAATAAACAGAACAAAAAGCTGGTTCTGGTTTGCTGGGGGCAGGGAGAGGGAAAAACAGTTGTAATACAGGGGCTTTTTAGGGACTTGGGATGATCTTGAATGACAGTGCAATGACAGATATAAGCTATTTTATATCATCACATAACATGCAGGACTTTGTGGGAGAGAGTGTAGACTACAGTATGAACTATGGTCCTTATTTAATGGCAAAGCCCCAGGATGCATTTATCAATTGCAATGAATGTGCCACACTAATGAAGGATGTTTATGTGGGAGGGTGTGGAAGGTGTGGGGAGTGGGGCATATGGGAATCCCTATAGTTTTTGTGTAAATTTTATGTAATCTAAGTATCTTTTTAAATTTTGAAAAAGAAATTGTTATTAAAATAAAATAAAATAACTGAAAAAAACTAGTTCTTTGAGAAGATTAATAAAATTGACAAACCCTTAGCTAGACTAACAACGAAAATAGAGATAAGATGTAAATATATGAAATAAGAAACAAGGAAGAGGAAATAAAGAATATCATCTGAGGATACTTTGAAAATTTGAATGCCAAAACCTGGGTGATTTAGATGAAATGGACAATTCCTAGAAACACTCAAGCAGCCTACATTGAAAGAAGAAATATTAATGAACTCAACAGACCAATCATTAGCAATGAGATTGAATTAGTCATCAAAATCCTCCCAAATAAGAACAGCCCAGGACCAGATGACTTCACAGGTGAATTCTACCAAACATTCCAGAAAGAACTAACACCAATCCTGCATAAACTCTTCAAAAAAATAGTAGTGGAGGGAACATTGCCTAACTCATTCTTTGATGCCAACATCACCCAAATACCAAACCAAAGATGCCACAAGAAAGGAAAACTATTGACCAATCTCTCTAATGAATCTAGATGCTCAAATACTCAATAAAATATTTGATTATCATATTCAACAACACATCAAGTGAATTATGCACCATGACCAAGTGAGTTTTATCCCTGGTATGCAAGGATAGTTCACCATAAAAAAATCAGTGTAATACCACCCCCCCCCAAAAAAAAACAGATCAAATGGAAAAAATCACATAATCCTCTCTATAGAAGCAGAAAAAAGCATTCAACAAAATATAGCAGCCTTTCCTGATAAAAAACATTTCTAAAGATAGGAATAGAAGGAAACTTCCTCAACATGATAAAAGGTATATATGTTACACCCACAGCTAATGTCATATTCAATGGTGAAATCCTAAAAGCTTTCCCTCTAAGATCTGGAACAAGGCAAGGATGCACACTGTCACTGGTCTTAACATTGCATAAGAAGTACTTGCTTGAGCACTTAGGCAAATATATATATACATATATAAGACATCCAACTTGGAAAGGAAGAAGTAAAAATTTTAGTATTCGCAGATGACATGATCCTATACCTCGAAAGCCCTGGGTAATCTACAACAAAGTTTCTAGAGATTATAAAAGACTTCAGTAAAGTGGTAGGTTATAAGATTAATGTGCAAAAATCAGTAGCATTTCTGTACACCAATAATCAGCAATATGAGGAGGAAATCAAGAAAAAAATCTGATTTACAATAGCAACTAAGAGTTAAATACCTAGGATAAATTTATCTAAAATTGAAATGACTTTTATGTAGAAAACTACACAACATTGTTAAAGGAAATAAAAGAAGATCTAAATAAGTGGAAGAATATTCCCTGTTCATGGATTAGAAGACTAAACATCATTAAAATATCTATCCTACCCATACTGATTTACAGATTTAACACAATCCCAAAATTCAGCACTTTTTACTGAATTGGAAAAGCTAACTGTGAAATATTTGGAAGGGCAAAATACCCTGAATAGCCAAAGACACATTGAAAAAGAAAAACAAAATTGGAGTATTGTATGGTATTGGTGCAAGGATAGACATACTGACAAATCAAACCAAATTGAGAGTTCTGATATAGATCCTCACATATACCATCAATTGATATTCTAAAAGGACACCAATCCTATTCAATGGGAGAAAATGACCTCTTTAGCAAATGGTGCTTGCATAACTGGATATCCATATCCAAAAGAATGAGAGAGGAATACCATCTCCCTCCTTATAAAAAAAATAACAAGATGCATCAAAGATCTAAATATAAGGTCCAAGACCCAGAAGATTTTGGAAGATAATGTAGAGAAGCATCTACAAGGTCTTGTATTAGGAAATGATTTCATGAACTTTACATGCAAAGCATGAAGAATGAAAGAAAAAAAATAGATAAATGGGACCTCCTCAAAATTAAAAGCATTTTCACTTCAAAGGAGTTTGTCAACAAAGTGAAAAGGCAGCCTACTCAATATGAGAAAAAATATTTGGTAGCCTTATAGCTGATAGGGGCCTAATATTCAACATATATAAAGAAATCCTACACCTTTAAAATAAAAAGACAAACAATCCATTTTTAAAATGGGTAAGTGATTTGAATAAACACTGCTCCAAAGAAGAAATACAAATGGCTAAAAAGCACCTGAAGTGATGCTTCACATCACTAGCTATTAGGGAAATGCAAATCAAAACTACAATGAGATATCATCTTACACCCATTAGAATGGTAGTTATTAAAAAACAGAGGACTACAGGTATTGGAGAGGATTTGGAGGAATGGGAACCCTTATCCACTGCTGGTGGGAATGTAGAATGATGCAGCCATTGTGGAGGACAGTTTGACAATTCCTCAGGAAGCTACCTATAAAACTGCCATATGATCCAGCAATCCCACTGCTGGGTATATACTCAGAAGAATTGAAAGCAGGGACATGAACAAATATATGCACACCAATATCCATAGTGGCATTATTCACTATTGTCAAAAGTTGGAAACAACTGAAATGTCCATCAACAGATTAATGGATAAAAAAATTGTGGTATATACATACAGTGGAATATTACTAAGCTGTAAGAAGGAATGCAGTAGTAACATATGGGATAACATGGATGAATCTCAAAGACCTTATGTTGAATGAAGCAGGCCAGGCACTGATGGACATATATTACATGACCTCACTGATATGAATTAAACAAATTGAGCAGACTTACAGAGCTAGAGTCTGGAAGATAGGTTTACAGGAGACAGAAAAAGAGAAGATTGTGAGCTCATGACCATATTGGCAATATCTATTATAAGGCACAAGGGTGTAGCTGTGCAGTGGATGAGCATGACAGTGGTGCAGTGATGCAATTTGGTTGGGTGGAGGACCTTGAAACTTAGGCTAATTTCATATATTGCCTAAGATTTACTTCCTGAATGCCTTGTTGTTGCTCAAATGTGGCCTCTCCCTAAGCCAAACTCAGCATGTAAATGCACTACTTTCCCCCATCATGGGACATGCCTCCACAAAATAAGCATCCCTGGCACCAAGGAATTATTACCAAGCACCAACTACTGATGTATTTGGAAAAAGACCTTGACCTAAAGGAGGAAATAGTAAATACAAATGAATTTTTATGACTAGGAGATTTCAAAGTGATTTGGGAGGTCATGTTGCATTTCATCATGTCTCTTTAGTTATCACTCTGTGACAGTTTCTCGGCCTTTCTTTGTCTTTCATGTCCTGGATAGTGTTGGGGAGTACTAGACTTGATCATTAATTTTCTCTCAATTTGGGTTTGTCTGATTGTTTTTCATTATTAGACTGAGCTTGTGGGTTTTGGGGAAGAGTGCAATAGAAATTATGTGCCCTTCTCATCATATCATGGGGTACATGATGTCAATATGACTTATCACTGGTGATGTTTTCTTGTTTATTTGGCTAAGTTGTTGTCAACCAGATTTCTGCACTGTGAAGATACCATGTTAACGTTCTATACTTTCTTTATTGTAACTGAGTCATTAAATCCAGGTACACTGTAGGGGAAGGGAATTGAAGTACTTTTTTAAATGAAGTAACATTTGAATATATCAATTTTGCCTTCATTTTTGTAAAAACTTGTGTTATAACTCTTAGAACATGTCAATCTACTCTCTTCTGGCCTCCATTGTTGGTGATTATGTCAGTCATTAATCATCTTGATGCTTTGATGAATGTGGTGAGTAGCTTTCTTCTTTCTGCTTTCAAAACTTTGTCATTTTCTTTGACTTTCAATATTTCAGCTATAATTTACTGTGACAGTTTTATATTATTTATAAATTTTTTTAAAAAGAGGTATAGATTATGTTTGTAAACTTCTCTGTTTCTCTGGGTGTGATACACTTTGATTTAAATCCAAAGGTTTCATGCTTATTGATTAAATCAAGATTAGAGCTTTGGTTCAACCTTGTCATTAGGGTGTGCAGGGTTGAGTCCCCACCCCCTTTGTGGGCTATATAAATGGACACTCAATCAAGAAGACATGAGAAGATAAATGGAGTAGAGAGAACTCCATAGGCATGGCAGAGGATGGAACTTGATCCTGGGGCCCTGGAAAGTGATAAGTCATTCACCTGATAGTTTGCAGCTAAAGAGAACAGAGCCCTGAGCAGCTAAGAAGGCCCGGAAAGAAACAAGCCTTCCAGCCTACAGCTGATTTGGAAGAATATGTGCTCATGAAGCCTTAAGAGAGGGATGAAGGATGAACCCTTGCAGACATTGCCAGCCATCTTGGTTCAACATGTGGCAACAGACTTTGATGAGTAAAGTAACCTTAAGTCAGACTCTTTTGGACCTTTAACTGTAAGCTTTTATCCCAAATAAATACCTTTATAAAGGCCAACCAATTTCTAGTACTTTGCATCAGCACCCCTTTGGCTGACTAATACTTTTACCTATGGGTGGGCCTTTATTTTTAACCTACTTTGGTTTGTTCTGTTTTTTTTTTCTATCTGTATATTAATATATTTGATCAGAATTTGGAAGTTTGGTGTCAGTATTTATTTTTTTGAAACCTCAGTGGCCATTTATTTCTTATTTACACATATTTCAGGTCAGGTGGGACTGCTCTGCTAAATTTACATGGGCTTGGCTTCAAGCCACAGATTCAGTTCAGTTCTGCTACAAGTGTTTTTTGTTCTCCAGTCAGTGTGCTTCTCAGGACAAGTATTTTTCATGTTGGATACAAATCTACAAGAGAACTTAGTGGCAACTTGTAATACCTCTTAAGACCTAGGTTCAACCTGATACTCTTCACTTCTCATATGCCACTGGCAAGTCAAACATTAATCAGGTGAAAAACATGTACTTTGCCTTTAATGAGAACTGTACAGTCTCACATGGCAAAGGACAAAGATAAAACAGGGTGAAGAATCAGGGACAATTATGTAATTGACTACAATTTACTTACCTACATTTTGTGCACACCTTGCCTTGTTCAATAAAATTTTAAAACATTATAAGGTGAATCCACTGCTTCTAAATTCACAATTTACATTGTACTTATCCTGCAAATCAGAGAAAAAGAAAAGACTATTCATAAATATGTAATTGGCTCTTACTGAGGCAAAAATATCACTAAAATAAGAATTCAGAAGCTTTAAGATGGATCCATTCCCCAGCAATGCAGATGTCCTTGTCTGTTTGGGGCATGGCAGTATCTGTGTCTAGAACATCATATGGGCTCAGTAAACATTGGTCAAACAATGAGGCTTTGGCTTCTTTCTGAGGCAGCCTGTGCTATTCACACACAGTTCTAATTGCACATATTGTTAATGATTTAAGGCATGATCATTGTATTGTGACTATTTTTAAATTCATAAATTACTTAATTGATTTTTTCATGAAAAATTTTCTTTTATTAGATGTCAATACCATGTTTTCTTTTTAAGAGAAGTTATGTGTTTCCATAGTAACCATGCATGAAATACAGAATTCCCATATACCACAATATGATTAACAGCTTCCATTAGTGTGAAATACAGTATTTGTTACAATTGATGAAAGCACATTTTTTATAATTATGCTATTAACTAAGTTCATGGTTTAAAGTAAGCATCATTGTTTATGTAGTGCAGTACCATGGATTTATAAAACCTTTTTTTTTTTTCATTTTTCTACCATACATACACCTTAACAATTGTCCTTTTAGCCACATTCAGATATATATTTCAGTGCTGTTAATTATGTTCACATCACCACCATCCACTACCAAAATATGTTCATCATTCTGAATAGGAACGCTCTACATTTTAAACCTTAAATTCTCATTCCCTATCCCTGCTTCATCCTCTGGTAACTGATAATAAATAATAAACTTGCTTATTTTAATTATATCATATCAGTGAGATCATATAATATTTGTCCTTTTGTGTCCAGCTTATTTCACTCAACATGATACCTTCAATGTGTTCCCTGGGCCATAACTTCCTTCTTTTTACAACTGAATAATAG
Source organism: Chaetophractus vellerosus (assembly GCA_004027955.1). Classification (NCBI taxonomy): domain Eukaryota; kingdom Metazoa; phylum Chordata; class Mammalia; order Cingulata; family Chlamyphoridae; genus Chaetophractus; species Chaetophractus vellerosus. Next base: position 9,686 of record PVKH010034405.1, read on the forward strand.
TCCATTGTATGTATATACCATATTTTGTTTATCTATTCATAAGTTGATGATGACCTTATGTTGCTTCCCTCTTTTGGCAATTGTGAATGATGCTGCCAATAATATCAATGTGAAAATATCTCTTTGAATACCTGCTTTCAAATATTTTAGGTATAAACTTTGTAGTGGGTTTGCAGGGTCATGTGGTAATTCTATACTTAACTTTTGAGAAACTGTCAAGTGATTTCCTATAGTGGCTGCACCATTTTACATTCCCATCAGCAATGAATGAGTGTTATTTCTCTGCATCCTCTCTAAAACTTGTACATTTTCATTTTAATAGTGTTTATGGCAGTTTGAATCTTTTGTGGATCTCAGAAAATTATGTCATAATACCTAATCCATTTCTGTATGTGCAAAGAAGTTTGTTGGTTTTGATTGGGATTATGTTGAATCTTTTGTAAGTGGAACCTTTTAATTAAATTTCTTCACTTAAGGGCCTATGATTATTTTGTGTGATCACAGATGGGTCTTAACCTTCTTACTGGTGACCTTTATGAATGGGAGAAACATTCAGAGACACAACAGAAGATCAGTGAGAAATGCCCAGAGGCTGCGACAGAAGGCCCTAGGGGGAAAAGTTGAAGTAAACAGATCCCAGATGTGAGAGGAAGCCACTTTAGCTAGAAGATGAAAGCAGTGAGGCCCAGGGGAGAGAAGAGTCAATGCTGCCTTGTGCCTGATCACCCACAGCTGCAGCTTGGGGAGAAAGCAGCTCCTGATGATGCCTTGATTTGGACACTTTCTTGGCCTCTGAACTGTAAGCTTTTAAATTAATAAAATCTCATTGTAAAAGCCAACTAATTTTTGGTATATTTCCTGGTCCACAGTTAGCAAATGAAAACAGCAACCATTCTAATAGGTGTGAGATGGTATATATCAATGTGGTTTGGATTTGCATTTCCTTATAGTTAATGTTGTTGGGCATCCTTTTATGTGCTTTCTAGCCATTTGCATATCTTATTTGGAGAGATGTCAGTTGAATTCTTTTTCCCATTTCCTAATTGGGTCATTTGATTTTTTGTTGTTATATTGAAGGTTTCCAAATATTTTCTCCCATTTTGTAAGTTGTCATTTTACTTTCATGATAAAACCCACTTAAGGGCCAAAGTTTTTTATTTCTTTGGGTCAACTTATCTATTTGTTTCTTTTTTTACTTGTTCTTTCATTGTAAAAACTAAGAAAACATTGCTAAACACAAGGTCTGGAAGATGCTTCTCTATATTTTCTTCTATGATTTTGATAATTTTGGCTCTTATATTTAGGTTTTCATCCACTTTGAATTGATTTTTATAGCAGGTGTGAGGTTTTGGTCCTACTTAAATTTTATTTTGCAAATAGAGACCCAGTTTCCCAGCACCATTTTTTGAAGAGACTATTCTTTCACAATGAAGGGGTCTTTGCCCCTTTGTAAAAAATCATTTGGCCACAAATGTGATGTTTGATTTCTGAGCTCTCAACTATTCCTTTGGTGTATATGTCTGTCCATGTGGGAGTACCATGCTCTTTTGATTACCATGGCTTTGTAATAAGTATTAAGATTGAGAAATGTTAGTCTTGCAAAGTCATTCTTCTATTTTAAGATGGCTTTAGCTATTTGGAGTTCCTTACTCTTCCATATAAATTTAATGATTTACTTCTCCTTTTCTGTAAAGAAGGTTGTTGATTGTGATTGGAGTTGTGTCAAATCTATAAATTGTTTTTTTTTGTAGGATTGACATCTTAACAATATTTAGTCTTCTAATGCATGAACATAGAATGTCCTTCCATTTACTTATGTCTTTGATTTCTTTTAGCAATGTTTTGTAGTTTTCCGTGCATGAGTCCTTTAATCCTTGGTTAGGTTTATTCCTAGATATTTTCTTATTTCAGTGTTTCAGAAACACTACTGATTTATGGGTTTTGATTTTGTACCTGGATCACAACATCTGCAAAGAGGGAAAGTTTGACTTCTTTTCCAAGTTGAATGCTATTTATTTCTTTTTCTTGCCTAATTATGCTGGCAAGCATTTCCAGTACAGTGTTGAATAAAAACAGTGGCAGTGGGGCTGGCCCAATAGCCCAGTGGATAGGGTGCCGGCATACCATATGGAAGGCCCTGGGTTCGGTTCCCAGGGACCTCTCCTAGTGGGCAGACCACCTTGAGAAT
>PVKH010034406.1:0-11875 GCA_004027955.1 Chaetophractus vellerosus
GAGTTAAAAGCAATCTAATAAAATCTTGGAGAAAAAATATGATATTGATTTTTAGCTTAATTTTTACAAGTTAAACCAAACTTAGATGACAAAAAAAGAAAAAGAAAAAACAATGTGATCACAGCTCTTGTCACATAATGCTAGATTTGATTTGCTAATATTTTGCTTAGGATAGTTGCACCTCAGTTCCTGAGTGAGACAGGACCGTAGTTTTCCTTTCTCAGCCTACCTTTTCAGGATTTTATATCAAGATTATTAATGTCAGAAATTGAGGTAGGAAATATTTCAGCTTTTTTTGTTTTTCTGGGTGAGTTTGAATAAGATAGCACTATTTCTTCCTTAGATGCATGTTAGAACTTTCAGGAGTTTTCTTGTGGAAAAATGTTTAATGACACATTCAGTTTTCTTAATAGGACAGTTTAAGCCTTATTTCTAATAGTTTTCATTCTGATACGTTGTATTTTTCTGAAATGTCTAGTGAATACACATTTTCACATTTATTGTTTTCCTTTTAACACGTACAGGCCCCCTATGATATTCCATGCTTTGTTCCTTATGCTCTTTGTGACTTCTCTCTCTTTTAGTAAAGAAGTTTATCAGTTTCATTGGTCCTTTAAAAATACATCTTTTCTTTTTTGACAAACTTTCTATTTGCTTGTATTTCATTAATTTTTGCCTTTATCTTATTATTTCTACTACTTTACTTGAATTATTTTACTTTTGTTTTTATTCTTATGTGATAAAGTGAATAGATAACTGGTCTTTCTTCTTATACATGTATTCTTACATATACTAATCTAAACTCATAAATTTTCCTCAAAGTGCTGATTGAGTTGCACTGCACTAGTTTTGATATGTCATCTGTTTATTTTTATTAGGGTAAAAATATTTTCTATTTTCTAAATTGGCCTCTTCCTTAACCATAATTTATTTAGTATATAGTTTTAAAGATAAAAGGATTGTCCAGTAATAATTTACTGAATTCTATAAAAATTATATTCTGGCACAATAATCTTTATTATTTAAATTCTCTGAATTTTTTGAATTTTTTTATGTTTTGTTATAGCATATGGTCTATATTTATAAAGATTTTGATTGTGCTTGAAGAGAATATGTATTCTGCATTTATTGATACAGTGGTGAGGCTTGAAATCACATTTTTATGTCCTCATATGTTCCTTTTTTACATAGGTGTTTTGTCTACTGTAAATATTTTTCATATTTATATAAATTTTAGAATGAGCTTCTTAGTGTCTATAACAATTTCTGCTGGGTTTTGCTTCAGATTGCACTGAATCTGTACATTATTTGGGCACATTGTTTATAGTTAAAATATTGAATCTTTCTATCCATGACCATGATTAATCTTTCCATTTTAAAAATTTATTTTGCATTTTTTATAATTTCACTATACAGTTATTAAAATATTTTGTTAAATTTCTTTATAATTAGTTCATATATTATGCTATTGTATTGGTGTTTTAACATTGATTTCCAGTTGTTCATTGTTAGTTCATTGATATACAATTGATTTTTTGAGTTTGTATTCTGAAATTGTTAAATTCATTTATGAGTTTCTTAAAATGTTAGACAAGATATTATTGACGGTACATTATTTGAGAAGTTTATGATTCATGAATTGGGCAGTATCCAAACTGCATGTGGAAAGGAGGTCCACCAAGGAGATAGAAAGGGGGAGCTGACATAGGGCAAACACAGAAGCAAGTGAAGAAATGTTCTGATTGTCTAAACACTTTCCATTTTACATAGTTTATGGAGGGTGGGGGATTACAAAGGAGGGAGCAGATATACATTGATTAGTGTGGTATACTTGTCCATTCTGATAAGCTGTTTCTACTGGATCTACTAGAGCAAAACTGTTTGTTTTACCAGGTGTTGCTTATCTTCCTGTGAAGTGCATTCCATTGTTTCATTTTCTTAGAAAGTCCCTACAGGCCAACTGTTTTTTGTCTTCTGGAAAATCCATTCTCAGAATTTCTCAGAACCTTCCTGGCAATGCCCAATGCAGGTGGACATTTTATTTTACTTAGGTTCTACTTATAAATTCATTAGAATACTTTAAGAAGTATTTATTATCAGGTTATCCTCTATGAATAAAGACAATGCACATTACTTTTATTTCTTTATCTTGCCTTTTTCCTGATCTTAGGAGAAATCTATTCAATTTATAATTAACTGTGATGTTAACTGTAAGTATTTTGTAGGTGTCTTTTATGTAATTGAGGGAGTTCTTTCTATTTGTGGTTAGATGACAGTTTTTGTCAAATTTCCCCATATCTATTTAGGTGGGCATGTAATCTGTCATTTTTAGTTTGTTGATGTGGTGAATTATGCTGATTAATCTTCTTGGGTTGAAACAGCTTTACACTTCTACTTGTTCAAGATGTATTATCTTTCTAAAATATTACTAAATTCAATTTGCTAATGTTTTGTTAAAGATTTGTGCATTCATTTGGATGAGGGATATTAGTCAATGATTTTTTTTTTTTTTTGTAATTACTTTGTCTGGCTATAACATCAGAATAATGGTGGCCTCATTAAATAAGTTGGGAAGTGTTTTCTCCTGCCCCTTGATTTCCTGGAAAATTTCATTGATTATTGAAGTTATTTTTTAAGCATTTTATGAAGTTTACAAGTAAACCCTGAAATTTTCCTTTGGGTTTTTTACTTCAAATTTGATTCCTTTAATATATATAAACAAGACTTAAAGTGTTCTTTACTGTGTATGTCATTTTTGGTATTCTGTTACTTTGCCCATTTCATGAGTTCCCAAATGTATTGGTATATAGTTGTTTACAATATTCCTTTTCATTCTTTTAATATCTGTAGGATTTGAAGTAATGTTAGTCTTTTATATCTGGCATTGGTAATGTCTCGCTTCTCTTTCTATATTGATCATTCTCACTAGAGGTTTATCACATTTTTGATCTTTGAAAATAAACAGCCTTGGATTTCACTGATATTCTTTATTGTATTTTGTTTTCCTACTTCATTGTTTTTGCTATTTCCTTTGTTATTTTCATTTACTTTGGGTTTAATTAATTCTTTTTCTATACCTTTTAAAGTTTCAACAATAGAAAATTAATTTTGGGACTATTCTTATATTCTATTCTAATCATTTTAGTCTACAAATCTCCCATTAAGCACTTTTTTTTGATCTCCCACAAATTTTACAAGGTTTTGTTTTCATTATCATTGTGTTCATCATATTCTCTAATTAGCATGTGATCTTTGAATAATTCATTTAGTCCCATGTGTATAGTTTTTTCCCAAATATTTGACTATTTTCAAGATGGTTTTTAAATTAATTTCTAATATAACTCTGTTGTACTCAAGAAACATACTCTAGATATCACTTTATACAATGTAGATAATAAAACTATTTCTTAATTTTGCCCATTTTATTTCTACTGACTCTGGCTCACATGGGTTTGTTTTGCCCATGCTTTATAGTTCTTAGATTCTGAATTCAGTACCATAAAGGAAAAATTGAGCTTAGTTATGTTTATCCAATACCATTATTCTAACTCAGACCTGTTATTTCTATTCAAAGCTAATTTTATAATTTACATATAAAATAACTCATTTGCTTCTTTAATATTAACATTAAGGTAGAACATATTTTTTCAGAGGTAGAAGAAGTTTTAAGAAATCTTATTTTTTAAAGGTGAATTTGGTTAACTGCAGCCCACAGCACAATTGAGAAGCAGACAAAGTGTGTCTGCTTTTGGCTTTCTCTGTCTCCTTCTCTACCCTCTTCCCTCTGCTTACCTAATGGTGATTCTCTTTCCACAATGTGGCTTTTAGAGGACTATCATCCCAAACAATGACATAACATATTTATCCTTAATAAATGTCTAGTTCTTTTAAATTTACAACATGCCTTCATATACATTTTCTTTCTTAACTCTCACCACAACTGTACATAACAAACATTATTAACACCATTTTAGCAATGATACAACACAGTTTAAACAAGTAAAATGACCTGCCCAAGGTCACACTGCTAGGAAGTAGAAGAGCTAAGCTGAAAATCGATGTTCTCCAAATCCTGGGTTAGAATAGTTAGATATTTGGATTTAGAAGGCTCTTCTGAAGAAACCTACCCAAATTACATTATATCATCCAGTTTCAATTCCAAGACTAGCCATGAACATTCTAATCCCTGATAGTGGAAATGAGAAATTAAAACATAATAGATATGAATATTTGCTTTGTAAGTTCACAACTTTTACTATACACTTTTTGTTTATGTATGTTCATGTATAAATGATATAATAATAACAATAATAATAGGGTGGGTTGGGGGAAAATACTTTGGTTTAGTTGTAATATTTTGAGGATGCCCTTTAATCATTAGTTAAAAATGTTTAACAACAATGCAAAGCATTTGTGGTAGGGTGAGGTATGAGTGCGCTGTATGATGTTATGTATGATTGTTTTGTAAGGTCACAACTATTGCGATACACTTGCTGTTTATGTATGTTTATGTATGAGGGATATACTTCAATAAGTAAAAAAAATTTTTTAAGTAATAGATAGTAAAAATGATAGTAAATAATTCTTCACTTAAAAAATATTATGTCCTCACTATGATCAAGGCATTTTACTGACCTCTATAAAATATACATTGAAAAAATCCTACAATCTTTTTTATGTATGTGAATCTTGCTATGTATGCAATAATGGCCTTGAGGTTCTTCCTATTCTGTACCTGAATTCTCTGCTTTTTAAATTATTTTAAGGTTCTCAAATAATTGTGCTCTTATATTAAACTAAACTTTTACAGAGAAAAAAACATACGTGCTGTCAAATTAGAAGGAACTAATTCCTAAAATCTAGTGCAGAAAACCAGTTGATAATTCCACCTCCTTTCAACAATATCTGATGGAATTTAATACTATACTCAAACTCAAAGAAAATGGACTGGATGGCAATTGCTCAGTTGCCTGTGAGGTACTGATCTAATTAGTGAACTAGAAGTACTCCTTTCTATAAAAACCATATTTAACAGGATAACTATCTATATTGAAAACCAAATTGATATTATGAAGTTTACTCTTTGGACACAGTATAAGAGACAAAGGATTGCACAACCATATGAAGATGTACAAGGATCTGAGAATTAATAGTTTATTCTTTATTAAATAATTATTTGCCAAACTATTCACCATCTCTACACAGCATAGCTCTCTGAGAGTTGATTCTTCAGGATAAACAATGAAATTTCACTTCTTAAATTTTAATTTTTCTGTCTTCCAATTGCCACAGGAGAGTTATCATGTTTTCCCACATTTCCTGAATACTAAATGTGCAAATCTGCATATTATCAGTACATCTGCTTTTGTGCATATCTGCCTCCCTACCATTGGTCACTTTATACTATAATCTTTTATTTATATGCCTGCATTCCCCATTATACAGACTGGCACATTAATCTTTGCACTCAGTTTCTACAATAGGCCCAGACATCCAGTTAACATTTGATATTTGTTGAATTAAATGATGAATAAAGGAAGGAGGTAATAAATGTTTCTCAAATAATATCATCCAATCCAAGATGGAAACAAACTAAAAAATGATACACATTGTGTTTATTTCTCCACTTCCGTTTTCCTAAATTGTGTAAATGTTCCCTCTACTCCTCTCCACCTGCATACTCAAAAATATATACAACAAAAACAGGACCAGAAACTAAAAATTTTGATTTAAAATAATTTCTGAAATACAAAAAATAAATAAGAAGATATTTGAACACTACATTTATTGGTCATTTTCTAATTAGAAATGCCATGCATAGCATTAGCAGGAATTTTTTATATACCCAACAGCTAATCATCATGAATGGTGGTATATTTTATTCTGTTTTCTATCTGAAGATAATTTAAAGAGAAATTTTGAAGAGAATATAACAAAGTGTTCATCATGACTGCTCATGCTTTTTAATCAGTTCTGCAGTGGATGGTGTTAAGCTAATGCTATTGCCCTGGGAACTTTCAGTTGCATAGTAGGTATAGTGATACTGTTTACAAAATTATGATGACTTAATACAGGCTCCACGTACGTCCTGAAAATCAATTATTAATGATATAAACAATGACCATGTGTGTACCTCATAACAAAAAGGTGAGATTGGCAAGATCAGTTTCCCCACCATCCTTCCTATACAATGGTGCCCTGACAGATGTGGCAGTATCTATTGCTAAAATCCCATTATTATGAATGATAGCACATAGTTACAAACAGAAATGTTTCAGACCTTTCAATGACCGCATCTGGCACATGGTCTTCAGTTGATAAATTTATGTTGAACCAAGTCCTTATAAATAGGCTTTATGTTGAGCTAATGATAACACAGTGGAAGCTGGTAGGATCTTATGTGCTTAGAGTCAAGTAGTGATTAGTGTGGCCCTAGGAGAGATGACAGTATGAGTGAGCTTTTCTGACATCCCCTTTTACACAGTGTCTGCTAACATAAACAGTAATAATAGTAATAATTACTGTATCTACAATGAAATGAAATGGGGCATCATACTACAGTTTTAAATAATATCAGTCAAATAGGAACAATTTAGATAAGTTGAAAGAAGATTTCACAAGCTGAAAAATCGCCACCCAGATCATGAGCTAAATTCGGTCTTGTGAGTAGTAGGTAAAGAATACTGTGATTCCATTGGTAGCCTTTTGGTCTAAGGGGTGAGAGCTGGAGAACATAAGCAGACTCCAACAAGGGCAAGACATACATCCCCAGAAGGCAGACATTCTTAAGCAAACAACCAAAAATCAATAGTGCTATTTTGCAAAACAAATAAAAGATAGTAAGAATAAAACTATAAAACTTTGAGGGTAGGGAACCACAAGAAGCATAATTGAATGATTTTAAGGTCTCATAGTTTGTATTTTTTATTGTTATGATTTGGTTGTGTGACTTTCTAGGGCAACCATTAAGGAAATCATAAGATTCTAGTATTTGTCCTCAGTCTTAATTTTATTTTACTCTTTTGTTTGGCCATTCCAAACTGTGAAAATAATATTCCCCTACTTGCCTCTGTTATTTCAAGGTCTGGGGCAGACAGGAAGATGATAAAATGAGAGTATGGAGAAGTGCCCTCTTTCCTTCCTCTTTGTAGCTATGGAATAATGTGATTATTTTTATTAATAAAAGCTAAATCATGGATTTTATCCCCATTTAATCCCCTTTTTAAGTTTTTATTGATTTCAAAATAATAATCTACAAATGTTCTAAACTAACTAATTAGGGTAGAGCTTTCTGATAAAAATGGAGTGTCTTTATAACTCATCTATGTCTGATGCCCTACTGGAGAGAATTTTGAGTGAATATCAGGCAATATACCACTTCTGCCATTCTTACCTGTCATAAGTGCAACCTCCAGAGCTTCCACTGATATTGTGCAGCATTTCCCAAATCTTTTCCTGAGAAAAGCAATTCCCTAGACTGTTAGCAAATATTTATTGCTGTTGTTTTTGGCTTTCATTTCTATGGTCTAATAAGTTTGTGAAACACTAAGCTAAACAAAGGAAAAGATGCTTTTTTTTTCCTGAAGACTTTTTACAGTCTTAAGTGTACTATAAGCCTCCAGGAGGATGCTAGAGCATGCACCACTTCCCAAGAAACTTGTTGTTGTTGGGACAGAAGAAGTGGATTGGGGAAGGGAGGCAATGTCTAAGGGAACAATAGTATACATGGAATTTTACTTTGGAAAACACTCATTTGATAAATGACAAATATTCCTAGAAGCGTTATATTACAGGCAGTTATGCTCTCACTTGGATGCAACCAACAAAGATTTAAAAGTATCTCATGCACCAAGAAATATTTTTATTTATGATGAGCATGACTGTTGAATGCTCCCTTGATTATTTTGCGATCATTTAGAAACTTTTCAACAGATTTCATATTTTTTAATGCTAGAAAATAGCCTACAGTATTTATGATTTCCTGTTTTCTTTCCTTGGAAATTATGAAAATCTTCATCTATAAAATCACTTTATATATGTATATATCAGTGCTGCTTAAATGTTCTATTTTGGTTCTTTGGTGGGTTAAAGAACTTAAATACATGCAGAGTTTAAAGATCTACTTAATCAATTATTCTTAGTAAATAAGAACTTGTGATTAAAATTGAGTGTGTACATGTGTAAGGTAATTATGCTGCATGATAAGAGAGGAAATTCAATCAAAGGAAGTTTGCCAGAATTGCATCAGCTTTGAAAAAACCTTCAAGAACAAGGAAATGGCTGTGTTTAGTAATTATACTAATTTAACTCAGATAATTTACCTTTCAAACTAGTCAAGTCTGTGTTATTGCATATGTTCATGAGCAGGCAGTTTATTATGATTTTCTTTTATTTTATGTTGGTAAAATAAAGATGGTGCTTTAAGTTGGCTTAATAGTATATGTGGCAAGGAAATATTTAAACAGTTAACTTCAATGAAACAATGAAAACACAGTCAGACTGTGATGGACAGTCTCCACTCAACATATTCAAAACATATAATTGCTTGATTCCTAAGTAGTTAACAGGAGCCTAATTACTATACTACTTTATCTCCTTTCTGCTCCATCTTATTTATACTTCTACGCAGAGTCATGGTATTATGGCAGATCAATGTCATTGTTTGGATTGGTCTAAAAAAATGACAATTATATTCCCCTGGCTCCCAAACTACCATTTGTAAAATATAGTTTTGTGGCAATAAACCCTTCTTAGAAAATTACTTCTTTTCATTTTTCTACGTAAAATCACCCATGCTTCTTAAAATCATTTTTTGTGAAAGTAGTCTTTTCTCTTTTAATAGGTTTACAGGCACTTAGCTGAGAATTCAAATTTCTGCTCAAGATAAATATTAAAGAAATAGTCTTTCTAGAAAAAAATAATATAGGGTAATTTCTCTATCACTTAAAAAAGAGAAGAAAAACTGTAGTGTTGAATCTTATTTAAAAATCCTGACAAAATGACCTTTAAATAATCTACCAGTGCACAATTGATCTCTTCTGTTAACAAGGCCTCAGGGCTTTCCTTGATACAATTCCTCTTCAAAGCATGCACTCTAAATTGGAAACAAAAGGAGCCTACACTCCTTTAGATTACTGTGCAAGCTTGTTTAAAAATGTCCTGATCTGAATTGAAATGTACTGTATTTCTGCTTTGGTTACATCCAGCACAGCAGTCAACACAGCAACATTCAGAAAAACAAATTCTAATAACTTAATGATATCAATAGCAATGCTGAATGTCATTGTAGAACAGAAATTAATTACACTTCTGGTCCATAACACAGCTGTAAAGACTGTATCAAAGGTAACGACTTTGAATACATCTGCAATTTGTGTTGAGTTCAAAAAGAGTCCTAATAAATTAGTGTCTGTTTATTGATGCTTTTATAAACGTTCATTGGTTGTCTACTATCAATTTTTTAACAGACAAGGTTTTGTTCAGGAAAGAACAAAAAATCAAAGATATAAGAACCTTTAAGGCTCGCTAAATTTAGACAGGATCATTTAAAAATCATCAAAATCCTTACCTAGACTGATCGGAAGTGAGAGTGCTTAATGTTTCACTGTTCCTGATTTTAGCTGAATATCGAGTTCTCTCAAAAATGTACCTACAATGTTGTATTTTGGGAGGGAAAAATCATATTTTCTCTATTTATTCTCAGAAACAAGGGCATTGGGGTTTTAACAAGATGTCCTGATTCCAACTGTATTTGCTACCTCTAAAGTCAGCTATTCTAAAACTTAAATCTATTACAAATAATTGTCAGAACATATGATTTCATTTGGATGTAGATTAACAATGTAAAAGAATTTCTTTTAAATAAGCTCCTTTTCTAACTAGCAGTTTTCTTTGAGAGTAATGTATGTACACAGCTTAGGCTAATCATATAAATATATATTCTTTAGAATTTTTCTATATAAAATGTAAGCAAAAATTTATAGTTAAATTTATTGAGTTGCTACGCTAACAAGAGCTGACGTGTATTTCAGTAAAAGTTTTTTTCTTTTGGTCAAGATGTTAATCACATTATTAACTCCCCAAATTCTGTAAAGTACTAAAAGCTATCATATGTACAAGTGTAAAGACATATTTACAACATGTTAGCAATAAAGTGAGTATAGAAATACCAGATGGCAGTATATTGAACACTTCAGTATATCACTTTACCTTGAATTTGTTAGGTAATGAGGAAATTATAAGTTTTTATTCAGAATAGAAATGTTATTGTTACTATATGTTACATTTAGACCCAGACATAATGAATTTCTGAAATAAAATCAAATTGTTTCTGGAATTACATATTATTTTATTCAAAGGGAATATGTAGTTATTAAACCTCTTAATAGTGTCACTATAGTTCCATTAAAAAAAACTATTAAAATTCACGATGGCTTTAGTCTTAGAGATATGTGTCAGGGAGGAGTCACCTGTTACTACCTCCAGGGGAGCAGTCCCACAGCCTGGAGGAGAGCAACCATGATTGCAGGTGTCGGGGTCACCAGCAAAGGCACAACTCACAGAGACACTGGATGGAACCATGTTTTACTTGCATAGAGATGAGAAAGAACAAGATCAGCTTCACACATGGGCATTGGTCCCTCATGGCCAGTGGGGTCTCCATCCACAGTCACAGCCAATGCAGGGAGTTGATAAGCACACACACCTCTTGTGCTGCAAGTGAAGGACCCAGCTCCTCGCCCACCAGGTACAGATAAAGTATGGGGGGTTGGCCAGGAATCATAAAACCTACACACTTAGCCAAGCAATCTGTGAATATTTACAAATGCTGAGGACAAAAGAGGAAGCATGTGCCAGCAGACCACTATCTGCTAGGTGATGTGTTTCATGTCAAGGCATTCCAAGGAGGGAATTTGTGCACATTCAACATCTATCCTGGGAGCCAGGCTGACATATCTGGTCCTGAGTACAAGGTTTATTTGAGGGTCACAGGGATAGATGGTGTGCTGCTCATAGACTTTCCCCTTCCACAGTCAACCCTGTGACTTTTCCTGGGACCCCAGTAGTCAGAAAAGCAAAGCAACTAAAAACCTTGGAAAGCCCATCATCCACTTTGGACAGTGAGCTTCACGTCTGTAGCATGGTGCATGGCTCTGATACATGATATTGCCATACATCATTTTCCTAATATTCTTAGGTAACTTTGGAGTAGGGCAATTAATATGATTCAAGGACTCCTTCTCCTTCCTCCAATAAGTTCTCGGCATAGACACTTGAGGAAGACCCTGTTTTGGGGAATGCAGATACGGACAAGAGCTTGACCAGCCAGGGGTGATTTGAGACCTTGGCTGTAACTCCCTTCAGGGACTGCAATGCACTGGCTGTGCACCAAGTCTGTGTGAAGGGCAGCTTTCCCCCGGGAGGCTGCCAAGGAAAGCATTTGTAATTGTCTATCCTCAGGCCTGAAAAATCACACATAGGTTTTTAACCAGGAGCTGGACTTCTCAACTGCATCTTTTTAAAATATAAAATTTCTGGAGTTTTTTTGGCCTTGGGGATGGGAGATTTTAGGTAATTTTAAAGATTGGAGGGATAGTAATCAATTATTACCTAGCCTATCCATGTCACACTCTGGTACCTTGACTTTCCTTTAGAGGACCTCCTCCACTTTAGGGTTAGACATGTAACTATAGCATGGCCAATCAAACTCAACATCCTTCTTGGATGAAGGTTTGGTCAAAAAAAGGACACACCATCCAAGTTATTTAAAGACACACAATTCCTAGACTTTTTTCTGGGGCTATTGAGAAAGAGAATCCATCCTCCTAGGTTACTGAGGAGGTTTCCTTGTTTCTGAACAAGGAACAAGTGAAAT
>PVKH010034407.1:0-11873 GCA_004027955.1 Chaetophractus vellerosus
TCAGACCACATCAACCAGAGATCTTACCTAGTATCAAGCTTTACTAATGATTTCAAAGATCCAGGCAATCAAGAGTCTCAGACAAAGCAGAATGAGGTCTGAGACATAGAAACTGCTCCCCAGGTTCTTCTTTCCCTCATTGCACACATATCTTTTGTACAGAGTAATATATGCACATTCTCAGTGAGGTTTGCAGGGTTATCTTACATGAAAATGAGCCCTTAAACTATGAAGCGTATCTATTTGCTACTGCAGGGAGTGGTGCATTTTACAAGATATTTTCGAGGAAGACATACCTTAGAGACTCAGGTTAATAAACTCTAAGTATCCTTAACCGAAATCTTTTACCCAGAGGTACAGTTGACAAGGAGCTCAGACAGGGTCACCTATTTTCTTTACTTTTCCCCTGGGTGTTTTCCCACTCCACTATATGGTAAAAGGGGTTAATGAATCTCAAGACACAAGAATTAACTCCTTTATCCTAAGAGAGTTCTACACTAAGAAAATAGAAAAGGGGAAAAGAGAAAGTGAAATCATAGATGCAGTTTTCTGGATAGGTAGTCAGAATCTCAAAAGCTTCTTTAAAAATAGGTAATCAAAACTAAGTGTAGCTTTGGTTGGTATGTGGAGGGCAGACTGTAAAATAGGTTTTAAAAAGTTTTCTATGTCAGCTAGAGCAATATTTTTATAGAGATGCTAGTTACATATTCATTTCTAGCATAAGAATTGTTGGTGGAATCTTCAATTCTATCTCCCACGACACTGACAATTGAATAGGCAATGGGTAGAAAGACATTTTCTGATGAGGAAGACGACATGTTCAGAGCTGTGCTTCCGCAATCCATTGGGCATATTTAGAGCAGTCTGGAAGGGGAAAAACAGGAACCAAGGGGATCATTTAGGATCATATGTGCATGGTTCAGTTAAGTATGATGTTGGCCTACAGTTGAGCAGTTGCTATGAAACTGAATGATAGTACACAGATACAGGATATATTTCAGAATTTATTCTATGTGCTTTGATAACTGAATTGACCCAAGAATGAAAGAAAAAACAGGAGGAAGCAACACAATAAGAGATTGAATTTTGGAATAATTCAGGTGCTTTGTTTAACCTTAATTTCCTCACCCATAAAAGGGGATGACTATAATAACGAATTGCTGGGTTGGTTTTGAAGTTCAGATGTATCATAAGACAGGTTTAATAAATGCTAGTGTATGTGGTATACTGTATAATACACTTACAATATGTATCTTTGGATATTTCAGTGAGTTAACTGAACATATTTTTTAAGGAAATGTGTTTTTTTCCAGAATTCTGAGTTTCCTCATAATGCAAAAAACAGCCAAAGGTAATGAATGGGTCATGTGAGAAAATCTGTTACTCCTGAAATTCCTTACATTGTATATTCCTGCAACAAAATGACTAAAGTTATTAGTTAGATCTTCAAGCTGCATAAAAGCTAGATTGAACTTATTGGGGTATAATTATTAGTATTTAAATATAGAGTTTGTGCTTACAGAATTATTCTGGCAAATTGAGTCCTCAATTTTCAGTACATTTTAGGATGAAAATTGCCAAGATATGAAAATGCAGATGCATGCAAAATAAATATCGAACAGTGTGTGTTGCTAAGAAAATGCCATTTTAAATGATTTTGCCCATCAGCATGCCCTTTTATTGAGAAATTTTCCTTTACAGCCAACCTTGAAAATTGTGTTGATCAGAAGCCCTGTTGGAATGGTACATTCTAAGCATAGCCTGTCCCAGGCAAATTCCTCTGATGCCTCAGCTCCTTCCATGGTTAGGCTTTTGTCCCTAACTATCCTATTTTGCTGCTTTGTAAGCAACTTCAAGAAATTTTAATTTAGATAAAATTGATTCTAAGTCTAAAACAATTACATTCACACATACAAATTATATTTGAATTGGAAAATAGTTTGCTTCACATTTTCTGGTACTGCTGGACAGAGAATCATTGTATGCATTCTGAGACTACCTTGAGGAGAAAAATGCTGATGAAGTAGGAAGATACAACAGGCTCCAGTCCGTGGTACCCCTGCACTTTCTGGATTTGGGATTCATAGAAGGCAAAAGTGGTGTCCACTGAATGTTATGGCATGAAGATATTCGTTTTATGTGATGTTTTCTCTGTAACTACATCAACTAGAGGAAAACTTTTAACAACACAAAATGCAGAGTCAGGAATATAACTTGATTTTTGACCTTTATCTTTTATCAACTTTTAGATACATTTAGAAAGTTGGTAATTTACTTATTTTTCAGCATAACCTTTGATACAATCATTTATCTCCATGTTTTAATCAGTATTATTCATATTGGTTTTATAAGTTAGGTACTTCTGCTCCAATTAATTCTGATCAATTAAAATGATTAATTCATTGTTTAGCATTTTACTAGCAAGTCTTTAAATAGGATTTCTCCATAGTCTGTAAACAATATAAGTTGAAATCATTAATCAGCTTGGTCTTAATGTCACTGATAAGGCTATAATGAGATACAACAATTGTGTTAGGAAATAAACTCAAAGTAGATGTTTTAAATACAAATGATTTAGCCCTAGGAGTATTGTATTAGTCAGCCAAAAGGGTGCCTTTAAAAATATACCAATAATTGGTTGTTCTTTATAAAGGGTATTTATTTGGGGTAGACGCTTACAGTTACAAGGCCACAAAGCATAAGTTTCTTCCCTCACCAAAGTGCATTGCCACATGTTGGAGCAAAGACAGCTGCCGACGTTTGCCAGGGTTCAGGCTACTTGGTTTCCTCTCTTCCCGGGGCTGTGTTTCTCTCCGGGTTTAGTTCCTCTCTTTCCTCCACAAGGTCAGCTGTAGACTATCAGGTGAACAGCTCACTTTTCTTCTCCTGGGGCATTCTTGGGGGCCGGCTGTATAGCCCAGTTGGTAGGGTGCCGGTTTACCACATGGGAGGCCCCGGGTTCGGTCCCTGGGCCTCCTTGAATGGGCGGACTGCCTTGAGAAGGCAAGCCAATGCGGGTGGGGCAAAGGCAAGCCCCCGTGGGCAAAGGCAAGCCCTCAAGAGCAGGCGGGATGCCTCGCCCGGTGAGCTGACTCAGCAGGTTGCCCCAGCAGGGGGAGAAAAGCAGACACAGAGGAACACAGAAAAAAAAAATGAACACAGCAAGAACAAGCAAAAAAAAAAAAAAGGGGGGGGGATGTATAATAAATAAAAATAAATCTTAAAAAAAAATCTACTCAAATCTGCTCCCTCTGTCTTTTGCCTTGCCTTTTATACTTGTGGCCACATCCACTGAAGGGTTGGGCCCAACGCCCTACTGATGTGGCCCAGTCAACGCCCTAATCATAACCCAATCATGCCCAGATGAACAGATCAGTTTACAAGCATGATTCAATATCGATTTTGGAATTACATTAAAAGGCTACAAGTATAAATCTATTTTTGCTACATAAGTAACATGTTTCAATTTAATAAAATTAAAATATAAAAACAATTATTTACCAAAAAATTACAATATGCCGATCAATTCACGTGAATTTTCTTTTTTAATCCTAACAGCATCCCCATGAAGTAGACATCATTACTATCTTCAACTTATAGATGTGGTAATCAAAGCCAAAAATGAACACGTAACCCTTCCAAAGCTCCATGCTATTAAAAGCAAAGACAGGATTCTGGCCCTGTCTCCTCTTAATACCACACAGTATAACCCAGTAGGCAACATGACATTAAAATGAAAAGGGAAACCATCCACAAGCTTATGTAGGTAGAGCTAGAACCTTTAGGAGAAGGCTTTTCTTCTTAAATGGAGAACTATTTAACTTATTAATGTTCTAATTGTGTCTTTGTCAATGAGAGAAACAGAAAATGTTTTAAGGAAAATTTTAACACATACCCTTTCTCCTTACTAAAATGATTTAGCCTCACATGAGAATAATATCAGGTGAGGGAGTGATGGAGCTCAGAGACTTGTTTAGTCTGCAGTATTTCACACAGACAGCTGAGATTTATAATACTCTCATGCGTGCCTCCACCCCCTGAGGATGGGGTGAATTGCTTGAACTTCAGGGAGGGAGAATGGAGAAGGGAAGACATGTGCAGGTGACTGAGACACAGGTCCTTCTACAAGCAGCAGGCACCACTGTTCTTAGTCTTTTTTTTTCCCCTTTGTTTTTTTTCCCGACTGTCCTGAAATGAAAGGCAGAGGCAAAGAAGAATGAGGCTGATATAGCAACACTCTGCACAGAATGTGCTGACTATTCCAACCCTGAAGGCACCAGAATGGTGGTTCTGTGGGTGGGAAGCAATTTAAATATATTTAACCAGGGCCCGGCTAGATAGCTCAGTGGATAAAGAGCGAGCTGGGATACCACATGGGAGGCCCTGGGTTCGGTTCCCGGGGACCTCTCCTAGCGGGCAGACCGCCTTGAGAATGGCAAGCCGCCATGGGCGGGCCGGAGCCGCCGTGGGCAGGGCAAAAAGCTGCCACGGAGAGGGCAAAGCCGCCACGGGCAGGGCAGGTCGCCCGCGAATGGAGCGTATCCAGCCACCCGCGAACTGAAGCAAGAGCCGGCCATGAATAGAAGCAGAAGCCGCCCACAAGCGGGGAAAGCCGCGCCTGCGCAGTGACCAAGTCTCGGCACGTCGCCGCAACGGGGGGGGGAAGGGGAGATATGTAATAAAATAAATAAATCTTTAGAAAAAAATAAATAAAATAAATAAATATATTTAACCTGATATTGTTTATAAATTTCATTAGAAAGGGCCATGAGAATAACCGAATCCACACTTTAGAACTACAGCAAATGCAAGAATATGATATAATATAATATAATAATATAATATAATATAATACAGATCCTAAATGTGAAAAGTTCTGGTATTAATGCTAGACACCTCCTCGCAAGGGAATTGGTGACAACTTTATGAGAATATGACAAAGACAAATAGCTTTGAGGGTAAAGTACCCAGATTCTTTTCTTCTCCAACTTATCCTAATTCTTAATCACCCATTAATCTCCTAACTCTTACATCACTTTACTTTACTTTTTGCTTCTACTAATTATGAAGACATCTTTGTCTATAATAGCTCATCAGGTATTGTTACTGTTTTATTTATTCTGTTTGCTATGAGCTACTGTACAGGCTTAGGAAAGGCTGAAACTTAGGAGAGTAGAGTAATTCATCTGCAGTCCTCCAGTGTTAAAATAGTAATAAAGGAGAACTTTTGGCAGGATGATACTGCCTAAATATAATCTATTGCTCTAAGTAACTTAATCTATTAAGAAAAAATAGATTTATAATAGTATAACATACTATATATTATAAGTGCATATCCTGTTGCCTGTTGCAACAGCCCAGGATTTGCTTGTATAATCACTTCTTGTCCACTCATATGCACAATAATAATTGTAAATAAAACAATGATCTTTATTATGTTATCTCTAATTTGCCTTTAAAGCCCTAATTAGCTATGTGTTCTCCAGTGATGGCATACTACGAGTGCTTCAATTAGGGAAGTAAAGTCTTCAGTTGACTATTGACTACTATAAGTGGCATGAGAAGTTTTTCAGTAATGAACTTTTTGGTGGTCAAGGAATACTGATTGGTTTAAAAGATTTTATAAATAATGTTTCCCTAATAAAAATGTGGAGAATTTACCAACCTGTACCCTTAGAGTGGAGCTCTTAGCCAAGGGCTCAGATTTGTTCCGTTGTCCTTGCATCTAAGATAAGATTCTTTCTTGATTGAACCAGAAAAGTAGCTGAATTTGATGTTATAACACTGTTGCATGTGCCTCAGAGGAACAACTCAAGGTGCTTGGAAAGTGCTATGAGACTGAAACCTGAGATTTCACCTACCTTACAAGAAGAGGATGTGTAACTTCTGTGCATAAGCATGTGTGTATGTGTGTGTACCTTCTTGCTAATAAATGTTTCCACATGAAGCAGAATTCAAGCTGAGATGTAAATCTTGGCAAAATATACCCCCTGGTAGTGAGGCTGTGGGGATGGAGAAAAGTAATCTTAAGAAGTCATTGATTTCTAACAGAATTATCCAATAGCTGTGAAGGTGAAATTGGCTTAGGCTTATACAAATTTATAATATCAATACTATTATAATATTTGTAGGAGCCCAGGGCCTGGGCTGCCACCCCTCTAAATGAAACACAACCCAAAGCACGTAGCTGCAGGCATAACCAGGGCACTCACTAGTAAAAGAGTAACAAGCCTCCCTGGAGGAAAGAATGGACAAATGGTACTCTAAACTCTAATCTTCTCAAGGCTGTATACTCCCTGCAGTAACATCACCAGACACGCCATTTGTGCACCTTATGTAACTCTTGCAGAAACACTGGTCTCATATCCTGTGGAATGTCTTTGTTCTGAGACACCTTATATTGCCCCTCCTTTACTTGACTCTTTGTGGAGGGCTATTTTCATCCTCCAACTGGCTGCCATTGGAGACTTTTCTGTTGTGGAACTCTGCGTGAGTATGGGGACACCCCAAAAATGCCGATGGGAGTAGAGCATGTGCTACAGAACAGAAGATTATGAAGTTTAGTAAAGAGAGCAGGCAGAGGAGAGAACTTTGATCCTGAGGCCCCAGGAAGAGAGAGGAGCCATTTGCCTGATAGTGTGCAGCTGAGCCTGGGGGAAAAAACAAGCCCTATGTCAGCCTGCAGCTGAGAAAGAGGATGGCTGAGAGGAAAGCTGAACACTCGCAGAGATTTCCCGCCATCTTGCTTCAACACATGGCAACTGACTTGGGTGAGAAAGTACCTTGACTTGGACTCTTTAAGGCCTTGTAACTGTAAGCTTTTACTCCCAATAAATACCCTTTATAAAAGCCAACAGATGTCTGGTACATTGCATCAGCACCCCTTTTCCTGACTCATACATACGGTTAGCTATAGCCCTATGGCTACATAAAAGAGTGACCATGGGGGGCTGCTAAGGGGCGGCACATGACTGTAGATTACAGAGAATTAAATTAAGCAACACCACTGCTGAATGCAGCAGTCCCAAACATTGCTGGTTTATTGCAAGACATTAATACGCAGTTAAGCCACTATCCCTTTGTTTTAGATCTTGCTAATACTTTCTTCAGTATCTCCTTAGACAAGGCAAGCCAGCCTGCATTCACCTTCACTGGGAAGGCCAACAATGAACTTTTACAGTGCTTCCCCAAGGCTATTTGCATAGCCCAACCATATTTCAAGGCCTCCTGTCAAAAGCTCTGGCCCCATGGAAGAAACCTGTGGCTATAACCTGGATACTGGGAACAAGCCTCACTCTGGTAGTGCACAATTAAGTACCTTAAAAAGTGGAAAGCTTACCTGCCACAGCAGTGTCTTCAATTCTAGGCCATTAAGTACTGAAATGCATGAGATCCTAGGCCTGCTGTCTTATGTGGAAGATTCTTTAGCCCAAATTGCAACCCCCAAGGTGGCCATTGAAGTGCCCACTAAAGAAGGCATAGGAACAGTTCCAGAGAATGCATGGTGCATGGATGGCTCAGCTAGTGGGCAGCCTCCCCTGTGGATGGCTGTAGCTGTACAGCCTCGCACTGGCACTATTTGGTGGGAAAAAGGTACCATGTAAAGCAGTCAGTGGGCTGAGTTAAGAGCCATGTAGATGGTTATAGAATATGAGCCTGAAGATGCATTAACATTCTGTACTGATAGTTGGGCAGTATATGAACACCTTACCACCTGAATGGCAACTTGGAAATGGACTGTCGTGGGCCACCTTCTTTTGGGGAAAGATCTGTGGAAGGATATCTGGGATGCATGCCAGCGGCAACAGGTAATTTTTTATCACATCCCTGCGCACTTCTCTAACATCTCTCTTGGTTATTTTGAGACAGATGCCCTTTCGAAGATCTGGAACCACACTATTGACACCTGAGAAACGACCAAGTGGTTCCACAGGAAAAGGGGTCATCATGGCCACCAGACTTTGTGGTGCCTAGCTCAGCAGTTCTAGCTGGCTGTCCCTCACCAGCAGCTCATGGACATCACCCATGAGGTCCAACATGCTCTCTCTGATGACCGTGACAATTACCTCACTGGATGGGGCATGTTGGCTAAGCACAAACTCCAGTAACAATAGCAAGTGGATTACATCGGTCCCCTCCCACTCTTGGAAGGTGCAAGATATGCTTTCACTGCCACAGATACTGCTATGGGACTCTTGCTGGCCTTCACAGTAGGAAAGGCTAACTCTTGGGCTACTTTTTACTTCCTAGAAAAAATGAGTGCCCTATGTGGGGTGCCAGGACAAACTGACAGTGACCAAGGAGCTCCATTTACTGGCCACCTCATACAGCCCTGAGCTAAAGACCAGGATATTGTTTGGACTTTCACTGATGCGGGTCTTATACAAAGGATGACTCCCTTTTAAAGGAACAAATAGAAGGGGACAATGGATCTTTACAACAATGGACTAGAGGCTATATCCAGCCTTGACCCATTTAAATTCAGTATCATAGGTTGCAGCCCCTGCTCCAGTCAAATGCTAGTAGCAGGATAAATGCAGGCATTGAGAATACAAGTTGAAAGGCCAGCTGCCCTACAGCCCAAAAGGGGAAGTAATAATAATTGTTGCCTATGCCTTAAACTATACAAACTGGGGAAAATGAGGTCCTTAGGCCATGGTATTGGCCTATGCAGCCTGGCTGGTTGTGAAAATTAAGTCCATGGGTACTAGGACTCACCCAAAACATTATCACAAGACCATAGTTTGTACAAAAAAATGCCAGTAAATATCTTTATTAGGGGCCGGCCGTATAGCCCAGTGGATAGGGCGCTGGTATACCACATGGGGGGCCCTGGGTTCGGTTCCTGGGGACCTCTCCTAGCCGGCAGATCGTCTTGAGGGAGGCGGGTGCCGTGGGTGGGTGGAGCCACCATGGGCAGGGCAAAAAAAGGCTGCCACGGACAGGGAGAGGCCGCCGAGGGCAGGGCAGGTCGCCTGCAGGCAGAGCACAGCCAGCCAGCCACCCTCGAACTGAAGCGGAGCCGGCTGTGGATGGAAGCAGAGGCCACCCACGGGTGGGGCAAAGCCGCCTGCGAGGTGACCGGTCTCGGCGCATCGCCGCAACGGGGGGAGACGGAGCGGACGGAGAGAAACACAGGAATGGACACACAGCAGGAGCAAGCAGAAAGCGGAGGGGGGGAAATGTAATAAACAAAAAATAAATCTTAAAAAAAAATCTTTATTAATAATCTGGGGTCTCCTATTCCCACTGGGGCTCTATATGTATCTATGTGAACCCTTCTTATGCCTAAACTAGTTTTTGATGTCACTGAAGAAAACTCAGAGAATTTAGAAGGGGAAACTGTATGGTATCAGAAACCCCCTCATAAAACCCCCATACCTGGTACTTCGTTATCCACTGATGGAAATGTTCCTTGTTTACTGTTAGACCAGCACGATCTGCCCCTCATTGTTCCCCATAAATATCTTTTCACCCATAGCACCCTAGCTAATACCCTCTGCAGTGGGCTTTGGAAGTAACTCATGCCCACAATCGGACGCAGTGTTGGGTTTACACTGACCTGCCGTCCTTGGGTATACTGGCCTTCCTTGGAATGTCAGTCCTGCAAAGTGGATGGCATGAAACACCTTACTGGCATGGTATAATACAACCCATCAGCAAGTTGGAATAAGACCTTTTCCTTTAAAAGTGAAATCCAGCTATTGCCTTACCATGAGACTCATAAATATATTTTTCCTTTGTAAAGAAGCAAGCGGATAAGTCTAAACCTTTGTTAGGATATTCTGTGTATGATGGCTTAGGATGGTTACCAGCTGAATCTGTTACCCTAGATCACATTGCCCCTGTCTTTATGAAACGATAAGAGGTAACCTTTAATATGGGGTGGTTACCCCCAACTTGTGTAATTTCACTCTCAAGCTAAAAAGTGATGGCCTTTTCTAATGGCAGGCCTACCACCTAAAAACTGGGGCTTATCCACCCTCTAAAGGATGGTTATGGACTTGTGGGGAAAATGGGTGGCTATATGTGCCCTACAACTGGACTGGACAATGAACATGGCACAGTTCTATGTCCCTGCCACTTTATATGATTCATTACCCCATACTCCCAGTAATTGGGAAATGGTAACGTTAGATATAGAGTAAAGCACACTTCTGGTGATTCTATCTATTAGCACTGAGCCCTATCTGACTGGTTTAATTCCCTTCCCTGGCCTGGCAACATGTCTTCATAGGTCTACTAGCATTTAGTGGAGGGCTCTTATTATTCTGTTGTCTGATATACTGTAGCTGTGGAATATGGACACAATGTGTGTCCTGTGGTCAATGCTGGCTGCTGTGTGGGGTGGATTGTAGGAGCCCAGAGCCTGGGCTGTCAGCTCCTAAATGAAACACAACCCAAAGCATATGGCCGCTGGCATAAACAGAACACTCACTAGTTAAAAAGTAACAAGCCACCCTGGAGGAAAGGATGAACAGATGGTACCATAAACTCTAATCTTCTCAAGGCTGTAGATGCCCTTCCTGCAATAACATCACCAGACACCCCATTTGTACCCTTCATGTAACTCTTGCAGAAAGCCCGTTCTCATAGTTTATGGAATGTCTCTGTTCTGAGACAACTTATATTGCCCCACCTTTTCTCACCTCTTTGAGGAACGCTACATTCATTCACCAAAGGGCTGCCATTGGAGACTCCCCCCCAAACGTAAGTCCCAATAAAGCACCTGTCTGACCCAGTACCGTGTTCTTTGGTCTTGCAGTTGCCCCAACTTGTGCCCTTCAGAAGTTGGGTTGGAGCAATATTATAGCTCTGTAATTTTACTGCAGCCTCTTACACTACTATAATTAAAATTCTGCTTGTATTTTTAGTGTAAAATTTGCAGTTGGACTTTGGTTTAATAAATCTTTCTTTGATTGCATATATGAGTGGATATTTTTCTATGTGTTTTTACTATTTACCCATGTTCTTTATTAAGTGACTTTAATTATTATTATTATTATTTTAATTAAGCAATAAATACAGAAGTGTATTTTAGGCATTTTTTTTCCTCTGGATTTGTTTACCAACCTGTTGCAAATGTAAAAAAAAAAAAAGCTAAACAATTTAATCTGGCATTTCCATTTACAACAGTGTTGCATCATTAAGATAAATGACATCATTACACAATGAATCCTTATTTGATAGAAGACAGGGAAACTGGAGAACAAAACTCTCTAGAGCATGTTTAGTGTTTTCATGAGAGCAAATGCTTTTTTTCCTAGAGCTGCTGTATTGACTACACTCAAAAAGGCTATAAGGCAAAAGAAAAGAAAAGATGAAAGTATGGAGACCCAGTATTTAAAAGTATTTAAAATCAAGAAACTAATAGGTAAATAGGTTGCATTTCTGGTTGCAACTGCATTTTTAAAAGACATTATAATTCCCCTGAAATACACAATACAGTTCAAATAACATAGATATTGAGTTTAAACCTTGATTGTGCTGTGTACAAGAAAATATATATCACTAGAATGGACAAACAAGGGTGAGTCACGTGAAAATAAACAGAGAAATGGATTCTGGTATAAGAATGATGAAAACAAATTTTGAGTTCCTAATGATATAAATTATTCTTTTGAATTTCCCAATTGTTTTCCAAGGCATGCGATTACCAAGGTCATTTGACTCTAGTACCAGGATTGATAATAGCATATATGGTGAGGGCTCCCCACACATTTCACTAGCCTACACCATAATTTTACTTTGGTAAAAATTAAATATGCCTCTTTCTAGCTTGTAAGGTAAGTCAAAAGGTAAATGCAGAGGGAGTATTATTAAGGAGCGGGAAATGCATATAAATTATGTCTCCCATTCTGGCTGATAAAATA
>PVKH010034408.1:0-11876 GCA_004027955.1 Chaetophractus vellerosus
TCCACAGGGCCTAAACTATTGAAATGCAGAAACCCCCAGAAGACCCCTCTTCTCTGGCCTCTGCTCTGTCATCCTTTATGCTAAGGCTGTGACTACAGAATGCTTCACTTCCCATATGGGGGAAGGTTTAAAGGATCCCAGAAAATGTAGGGGAAAAATTCACTTATTAACATTTCAAAATACCATCTCCCATTTGCATAAGGAATGCGTCAGTGGCAAGGGATGGGGGGGGGTGCTGTGGAAATGGGAAAGCAGGGAGGGAGCATCTGGCATGAACAGACTGCAGAGAAATCAGAAAAACAAAGATCTAAATGATAACCATGAGACCAATCCTTGGTCCCCAAGCAGTTAGGTCATTATTATAGTCGGAGCTTTAACATCCTATCTGAACCTGCTGCTACTAACCATTGAAACCACAGAACTCATTCCGTAATACTGGTCTTACCCTCACAAGCAGCATCCAGGCCATTTGGTCTTTCACATGGCTTGCTTCCTGGAAGGAGTGGGCTGATCAGACTGTGTGAATATTTGCCCTAACTGTTGGTTTTGGTTCTTATTTAAAATGGGTACATAGCCTTTCTGCTTGACGTATTTTACACCCTCCCTTGGCTCTCATGCACTTCACTTTCCTGATTTCCTCAGTCAATCCTTGACCCTTTAGCCCAGGGGTTCTTAACCTTTTTTTGTTCCACGGACCCCTTTGCCAGACAGGTGAAAACCATGGACCTCTTCTCAGAATGTAGTGGCAGATAGTTTTATGACACTCAACATGGGAGGTCAGAGAAAATACAGATAATAAGTTGATTTTTTTTTCAATTCAAGCTCATGGACCCCCTAAAATCTTTCCATTGACCCCCTGGTTGAGAACCCCTGCTTTAGTTTAAAATGTGATTCAAGAAAAAGCCAAGAGCCTATATACGTATTGCTATCGAGCACCAGGTAGAAAAAACACTACAGTGGCCATTGAATCGATTCTTTGTGCAAGTAAAGGTCAGTTCAGGAATTCTTTAAGAAGTCTATATATTGTGTGTGTGTCTCTTGAATCTCCTCAGACCTGAGACAGGTTAGTATAGGAAGGCAGCTGGTCAGAACAAAGCTGTAACCATCACAGCTGAGACCCAGCAAAGAACCTGGCCACCAGACCCCGCCCGGAACCCCCCTGAGGGAAAACAGACCCACTTCCACTAGCTTTTGCTCCCACCTGCTCACTCATATAGTCAAGCTCCCACCTGGAAATTTCCAACTGTTTCAAATGAATTTATAAGTCGTCAAGTCAGTTGCCACATGGCATACATCAAGCTGCTTCTCTTGCCAGGTAAATTTGCTGTTTGCCTAAATATATTGACTCAATTAAAAAAAACAAACTGCTATTATTAATACTACCTAATGGTAATGTAGTGCATGTTATATACCAGATAATATGTTAAGCACTTTATACATACCAATTGGTTTAATTCTCATAACAACCCTATAAGGGAAGAACTATTATTGTTCCCATTTTGCAGATGAGAAAACTGAGGTCCAGAGTGATTAAGTGATTTACCTAGTAGGTAACTGGTAGAACTGGGATTCACACCCAGGCATCCTGGCTCTAAGCATCTGTGCTTTTATCCTTTGTTCTAAATTGCCTATTGTCTCCTACCTAGCTAAGGACCAATCCTTTCTTAGGCCTTTATTTCGCTGCTTTGGCCAGGCATCATTTCATACATTGCTTCATCTGCAGTCTCCCCCTGGGCATCCTGTAAAAAATAATATTTCCTTTTCTTTAAGAACATCTTGAAGATCAGAAGCACAGGGTAAGTGCTTAGAGATTTGAAAAGGTGGTATTAACTGGATCAACAAATGACGAAAATGGAAATGCTTTTAAAAAGTCATATGGTTAGGCTCTCCCCTGTCTCGCTCCTTTGGAAAGGCTGGTTGACTCTGTGACATACAGTAAGGATCCCCCTCCCCCACCTGCTCATTTGTGCTTGGCCATATGGCTCATAATGACTGAGGCAGTCTGTTCAGGGACCTCTGCCCATGTTATTGGACAACACATACCAGTTTTGCAGCAAATGACTGCAGGCAGGTCGGTATCAAAATAAGAGGCCCA
This sequence comes from Chaetophractus vellerosus, assembly GCA_004027955.1. Lineage (NCBI taxonomy): Eukaryota > Metazoa > Chordata > Mammalia > Cingulata > Chlamyphoridae > Chaetophractus > Chaetophractus vellerosus. The sequence continues at coordinate 2,096 of PVKH010034408.1, forward strand.
CAGCCCAAAGGGAACAAAGTCAGTGCTCTTAATAAACTGTTCTGGGATTGTTTTGTGCACCACAACTTCCAATATCTAAAAACCATCATGTTGTAAATATTTCTCCATTTGGAATGAAGAGTTAGAGCATTCCCCACACCTAGCTGGTTTTCAAGGTCAGTGGATTTTGTAGAATTCTTTGCCAAGTAGCTGCTGTGATATGAATAAATTTATGTGAAAATGAACTCAGCCAGATAGTTATTGAACAAGATTTTTTTAAAATGGAATGTACTGACAGGAGAGAAGAAAAGGCAAACATAAAGGGTGAAAAATAGCCTAATGAAAAGACCTATTTTTTTCTTCAGTTCAGGGGAAATAGTAATCTATTTTTTAAAGACAAACTTTCAAAAGTCAAAAAGGAAGGAAGATAGAACTTCTATTCCATTGAGATAGAGGAAATAAGTAAAACATTTCCAAGAAGAAAGACTTATTGCATGGACATGGCAAAACAGAAATTAATATTCACATTGTTAATTTTTCTCAGATATAGGAGGACATGAATAATGAAAACTAAAAAAATGTGTTAGGTTTTTCTGAAATGTTCTTAAATTATACTATGTACCCTCTTTAAAATACCCAAGTGCAGAAAAATAAGTTTCCTAGAACTGCCAAGTTTTTAAGGAAAAGATGTAATTGTGAAAAACAAAAGCGGTAATTGTGCTTCAGGTTGGCCTTACGGAGAAAAATAGAATCTACCTAGTACTATAACAGGCTCCTCCCTGCTCCACCCATTTTCTTCCAAAAACATATGGAGGCTGGTGCTTTGGGTTGATACATGCTCAATATGTCGAACTAGAAATTGCATTTAATCTGCTTCATTAATGCAAATTTTTTTTTTTTGGTAAAAATTGTCCAAGAACCTCTCTGATTCTTCTTTCAAAGTTTAAACCCCTCTCCAAGGTTTTGTGGCCTGCCTAGCAGCTTATATCCCTGTGGTCTCCTCTGCCTCAGGACTTTGGTTTCCTCTTGTTCTCTGCCTTGTATATGCCCAGATGTGAAATTTAGCCCTTTCCTCTTACACACACATAGGTACGTACCTCACTCACAGAGGTAGCATAGTTAAGCAAAAGTATGGAGATACAGTTGAAGGTGGTGTTTGTGTGGCAGAAAAGAGTAACTTTAAGTTTTAAAGTTTATTTAACCATCCCCAGAAGAAAATTTCTCCTGGTGCCTCAATCCACTTACTTGAGATCTTGGGGCCCTTATTCTTCTCATCTGCCCCCAGCCCCAGGAGCTCATCACCCCCAGGAATTCCAAATTCTTTTGACTCAGCTAGAGGTATTCAGTTCCTTTCCACTTCTATTCTTGATGTCTGTTCCTGGGCAACTTCACCTAACCAAACTCAATCCAGTGAGTTTTCTGTAGAAGAAAAGGGTCTTTAATTTAGTGCTTTCCAATTTAGAAAGTGGAAGTGGCTGTAAATTAAAAGGTAAAACTTCACTTTTAGTTTGTCATGTTAAGGCAAGAGTTATTGAATACTGATCCATTCGTATTCCCATGGTTTACAAAGCAGGGAAAGAGAACTTTGGATCCTCCCATTTCCACATTTTTGAGGGGTTGTAAACAACCATCTTCTTCCCCTCTCCATATCCTCAGTAACACTATTTGCAGCAGACATGTTGGGTTCTTGGAAAAGGTTAGGTCCGTTGGCCAAGTGAGTAGAAAGGGATGATGTGATGAAAAGTGGGAAGATTGGTTCATTCTCCATTGTTTTCTAACCCATGTTGATGCTCACTGCATGTTTCAATTCTTAGTTCTTATTTCTGTTCTTAGAACTGAAAAGCAATTACTAGGGAAAATTATATTAAATTTACTTTTACTTTACTAATATAACAAATTTATTCTTTGTAGTTATGCAAGCCTACCCTTTGAAATATTGTTCTTCTTTTAACAATGACAAAATTGGAGAAACTAAAGAAAGGAAAGCAAGACAAGCAGTTTAGAGTTTCTGTCTAGTTAGCAATGGACTAAGGAAAAAGGTACTTATAAAATATGACTAGATGAATTATGCAACATACTTTATAACCCATTGTTTACGAACACTTTCTATTACAATTGCAACAGTATGCCAAGTCCCACGGGGAATTTATTTCCCATTCCAAACAAACAATTTCCACATCCTAGACTATGAATTGATGAGTCTACTGTGACAGTACTTTCCTGACAGATGTTTTTTTTTTTTTTATCAGTTTGAGTGATTCATGTCCTAAAACCTGGCAGGGGCTAAACTTCCAGGAATTAAGTTGCAGGCCACCCTTTGGCAAGATATACTGCACTACTGGTTTCTGAGTGTCTCTTTTCTTCAAACTTCAGTTTCCAAATGTAGTTTGGGTAGCATGCGAGTTCAATTGTTGGGCTAGACTGTGGGACCTCAGAAAAAAATTCTAATTCCAAAACCTGCTCATTTGAATGCCAACGTTTTGGATACACATTCAGTTTTCCAGAGTGGCTATACTTTCCTCCTGCAAGGGAAGCCAGGACAGAAATTCTCCAAGGCCACATTGCCAACTGGCCATCTTTTGGTTCGTTGTTCCCGACATAAAACCATCCTCATTAAATAATCTCCCTAGAGGCTGTCATTTGGCACCATCATCCTGGTGATTAACTTATTTCAAAATTTCCATCAGAAGTCCTAGGGTTAAAATACTAGACATATTTTATAAGGAAATTCCCCTATGGATTATTGAGATTTAAACCATGACTTACATGGTAGAAACTTTTCTCAAATATCTGGAGATCTTTGGCTTTCTGTTTATATTTACAACTGAGGCATTGAAATGCTGATTGAAGGTGAGGTGTGCATGAAAGTGGCTTGTCAACTATAAACATAAGAATAACAGTATGATTGGACAGGACACTCATTGTTTTATTGGGGGACTCCCAGATGTCATTATTTATCGTTCCTTCTCTTAGGCCTTACATATCCCTGGAGAGAAACCCTCCAGTTTTCTTCCTGAGGAGTTTATCTTTGGCTGCCAGAATTCTAGGCACTGAGCTGGGAGAAGGTAGCTGGAGGTGGGTGAGGTGGTCTCAGGGTTTAGTTTGTAGATAGATAGGTAATCCTCTTACTTCAAAAGCAGCTTTGCACTCCCATCTTAGCTGTGGCCAGTGTCCCTTAGTTTAGAGCGCCAGACTGATTCAGCTTCCCCTGAGACTAAACTTTCTGTCTTCTGCTGGTGTATATGGGGTGTCTAAGTGTTCCTTTTACTAAAATATAAGGAAGCTATTTTCCTTTTGGCTCTTCAATTCATTCTCAGTTTGTCTTTTTGTAGCTTCAACTCCTAGCTTCAGTATACTGGGATTTGGGGGACACATTTGTACGCTTCTTTAAGTATCCTTTGTTAACCTGGAATCATTTCTTATTTTATCCATCGATTCCACTGCATTTTAGAGAGTCCTTGTTTTTAATCAATTCTTGGTCTCAGTTTCCTTATCTATAAAATCGGACTTGATTGCCAAGGTCCTTCCAAATTGGAAGTTCTGTGAGACATGATAGGAAAACAGGCTCAAGGAGTGAGCATTCACTCTTTTATCTCTTTATAGTCAGGGTTCTCTGGCTGCAACGGAGACCAACTGGGCTTCCTGAAGAAGAAAAGGAAATTACAGGAAGGATAATGAATAATAGAAGCTTTGTTAAAGCTGGAAAAGCAATCTCAGAAAACAGCAGCAACCGAAGGAGGCCAGCAGTAGGGAAGTCAGCCGAGGTCATGCCCCAGGAACAACCTGATGGTGAAGCTGTCCCTGGCACCACTGCCACCGGACATTTGCCATCAGCACATCTTGGTGTTGCTGCCACCAGTGTTACTGCCACTGCCACTGTGAATTATTTCTCAATTCTCCCTCCATCTTTGTGACTGGTTTTGCCCAGCTCACATGCCTGTGTCCTAGGTCCCAAGGGATGAAGAGAGGAAATTTTTGTTCACATTCAATGGCCATAGCAAGATCTGCTTTCAAATGTTTCCTGAGTTTAAGATGTTGGAAAGCAAGAAAAAAATGACAGATGCCCACAATTACTTTAGCGTGTGACCTTGGCAAGGCTTTTCTCTCTGTGCTTTAGACTCCTCTTCTGTAAAATGAGGACAGTACTTACACATATGGCTGTTGGAGAGATTAAATGATAAAATATATATCAGGTGCGTAAAAAAGCACTTGGAACAAAGTAAGGGTTCATTAAAGTCAGGTGCTATCATTTCTTATCCAAACACTGCAATGGGAAATTTGTCAAAGCTTGCACATCCACCTTCCCACAGTGTAGGGTGTGTGAGGATGGAACACCTGACTTGATGTAGGAGGCCTAACTGAAGGTCTCTTGTACTCAAGCACAATGATACTGATAGCTGTAATTTATTGAGCTCTTACTACCTGCCAGGCACTAGGCTGGGTGCTTTTTACATTAAAAAAATTTTTTTTTTAAATTCACTTGTATCATTTTATGCACATAATAATCTTGTGAAATTTGAGATTTCTCACTTTATAGCAGAGGGCACTGAGATTTAGGAAAATATGCATCATGCCCAGAATCACACAACTCGGCTATTGTGGGATCTGTATAAGAACTCAGGTTTTCCTTATTCTAAATTCTGCTCCCTTAACTACTCCTCTAAGTTGCCTCCACTCTGGACCAAACCGAGGGTTCTAATCACCAGTCATGTTTCCTTTCCCTCCTTCAGTGCCTCGAATGTTAATTTGGCTTCATTGGTCTGGAAAATGAGAATCCTGAGGTCTCCCCTAAATATCAGATTTGGGACACTAAACCCCTGCGAAGAAGAGCCTTGTCCTTTTTATTAGACATTTATATAGACATCAGGCTTTTGTAGTGGGAGCTCTGCCTCACCTTCCTTCTTAAAAAATGATGATTGAAATCTTATTGTTTTTTGTTTTAACTCTCTGGATGTGGAAAAGAAAGAAAATAGAATCTAAAAATCTCCTTTATAATTAGAACAGCTCAAGATTTTAAAAAAAATTCTTTTTACCTACTAAATGAAAATTTTAAGCTACTTGAATAAATTTGGGGTGCCATGGAAAGTATTTGTTCCATATTTAGAAAAGAAATGGTTGATTTTTGAATATCACTTCAAAAACACATTTGAATGTTTGGTAGGCCTAATTCTTTCTAATATACATAATAGATAAAAGAAGATAAAAATCACATGCAATCCTTTTATTTGTGGACAAAAACATCTGAGGGCTGAGTGTATCTGAACAACATTAAAAGTAGGGAATTAAGCCTCTTCCCTTGAAGCAATATGAATCTTAACATTTTGGTTTCAATGTCATGAATACAACCAGTTGAAAGGGGGAGCAAAGGGACTCTTTGGATTGTGCATTGTCAGACCAGTGCGTCTGAAATTTTAATGTGCATAACAGTCACCCAGGGATTTTTTTTTTTTTCTTCAAAATTCAGATCCTGATTCAGTAGGTCTGGGTTGAGATCTGAAATTCTACATTTCTAACAAGCTCCCACAGAATGTCATAATTCTAGTCCACTGGCCATACTTTTAGTACAGAGGGTTATCTACCACTTTTGGTAGTTACTAGAGCTGAGAACTCCACCAGCTCCACCCAATGACTTGAGTACTTGGTCATTTACTGTTGTTAGTCATTTATAGCAATTATAATATTATAACTTGGAAAACAGTAGTAGAGGAGGCTTTTAAGTTAACCAGAGACCATTCCATCTAGACATCCATTGGTGAAAGGGGGGGGCTCTTGACATGAAAACTTTCCTACCACAATTCCATATGAAGTGTACACAGGAGCCCCATTTTACATGGGAGGAAGCAAAGGCTCAGAGAAAGTACCTGTCACATGGGGAGTAAGTGGTGGAGTCAAGGTGTGAAGCCTGGTCTATCTGACTCCACAGCCCATGCCTTTTCCAATGTACCATGTACTGGTCACATCTGGGTGGCTTCACTGCTATTGCTTTTTCTGTTGACGTCATTGACTATTCTTTATTTTTAAAGTTTTCTTAAAAAAAAAAAAAAGGAACCAAATCCAATTTTTAAAAATTACACAAAATTGTTCAATAAACTTCCCTCTTACATACTTTTTCCCCCTCCGTTTCATTCTGGGCATCAAAATTGTTCTTTACCCTGCAAGGGCCTTGATGTTTTGTGCTGAGCTGACTGACAAAGTCTTATGATTTAAAAACTGATTTCAAAACCATCTCACTCACTCCTCTCCACAAAGCCCCAACCTTTGATCTTTTCTCAGGAGCAATTTCCAATCAGCCTCTTTTTTTCAAAGCTTGTAAATGTTTGGCATTCAATCCTATCTAGGCCCTCTCCCTCTGCCCAAAAGGAGAGGTTGGGACCTTCAATTCTCCATTGTCATTACTGTTCTACTGGAAATCTTAGTGCAGGATTTGGTTTTCTATAGTGAAGAAAAAAAATAAAATACAGTGAGTTTATACTCTGGTTGTATTTGCACACTCTCAAACTAAGTTGGATTTTGGCAATTACCTAGTTCACTTGATCCATGCAGGTCAAACCAGAGCAATGCAGCACTTTTTTTTTTATTTATTATTTTTGTTCTATCTGCTTCACCCAGAAAACATTGTCAGCTTGGTTCAGATTAACTGGGTAATAGCCAAATCACCATTTTACCTTGTGATATAAACTTGTAAAAAATCTGGTAGCCTATAAAAATAAAAAGAATGAACAAATTAATTACATAGGACTTTTCAAAGTTTTTGTTACTGTTTACCTTTTTCTAAAGGGCAAGCCAATATGCAAAATCAACAGGCTTAGGTCTACTTAGTGTACTTTGGAGTGGAAACTTTGGAACCCTGTCTTCTGATCCCCTTTACTCTGAGTGTCTTTTCCTAAGGTCCCTAAAAACTTCTCACAGCTGTGTTTGAGAGGACATAGCTTACACCGGAACACTGCCTACACTTTTACCTCAAGACTATTTCCTTATTTACTTCAACCAAAATATCTGACCTTTGAAAAAAATAATATCCATGAGTAAGTAATAAAAGCATTTGGATTTTTGTGGATATTTGAATTTTATTAGCTGGCATTTTATTCAGGGCCTAGGTTCAGCCAGTTCTACAGCTAAAAATCAAGTTACAGAATCTTGAGTTAACAGAAATTTTAGAAGTGAAGGATAGAAAGATATATGATTTTTAAATTTGCTCATTGTTCTTCCTTGCTGAGGTCTCTATTCAGTACTAGTTCTTTAGCTGTGACATATATCCTACCATCTGCACGTCACACTCATCTGTAGATTTATTAAAGGGACAAGTTGTGTTTTCCATGTAGCTGTTACTTTGGAAAGAAGCAGAGTTGATTCCAGTGCAGTGCCAGGGCTGAGAATTGTTGAACAAAACCATTTCAGATTGTCTTTTTATTCTGGTCCTCTTTGTAATGGGTTCAGGTCCTCAACAGATTATAAACCAGGATTCTTTTAGGATAGGCTCTAAATCAGAATTGACACTAATGAGATCAGTTGGTCCAGTTATCCTGTTCTGAGTTTTGGCATAGGATTTCCCCAATGCACTTTAAATTGAATAATATTAAAAGCAATAGCTACCATTTATTGAGCAAATACTATATATATATATATATATATATATGCATCATCATCATCATCACTTACAGTTACTAAGAACTTTCTAAGATGTTACATATATTATTTCATTGAAGCCTCATAAAACCATATGCTATAGGCATATGTTTTTTGTTTTGTTTTTTTTTTTACAAATGAGAAAGTCATAGAAAGATTAAGGCAACTTGTCCATGGGTACACAGATAATAAGCAGTGGCGTTCTGACCTTCTAGCTTTATGTGCATTATCTCAAATCCTTACAATAACCTTTTAAGATAGGTATTACTATATCTAGCCTCATTTTACAAGTGAAGAAACTAAGGCTGTGAATAGTTAGGTAACCAATAAGAGATGCTGGAAAGCAACTCAAAAATCAAACTAATGCATATTCACTGTGCATAAAAAATATATTTCTGTTATTTTCTGTGAGGGCTTCAAAAGCCACACCCAAATAGAATTCTTCCCACACTAATACTATTTTGCCACACACACACACACACAATGCTGGTAATCACTGAATTTAAAAGATTATATGTACCAAAGTAATTGAAATGCCTGGATATGGGATTTTTGGATTATAGAGAAGACTAGAATGAATACCAGCTTATATCCCTTACTTTGAATTACACATCCAGCTTTATTTTAAATGTATAAGTATGTTAAGCCATATAATTCCCTGGATTATTTGCACTCTAGTCAGGGCTGGATGGTATAATTACAGTTTCCAAACTGAATGAAACTGCTTGGTATGTAATGGGTCTGTTGGGGGCTGACCTCTGAAAATGCCAAAAACAAAAACTTGCAAGTGATACTCAGAGGTAAATGAGGTGCAAGCCCCATTGCTTATAAAGTCAGAGGTGGTCTTTGATTTGGATAAACAGTTTCTTCTGCTATTTATCAAACAGAAAAAGTTGGAATCAGAAATACGTTTTCCTTTCCAACTCTCTTTTGTCTTTCTCAGCCTAGTGTTAGAAATGGGCTACTTTTCCATCACCTTCCTGAGCTTCAGGAGGAGCACCTCTTTGGACAACAGAACAAACTAATTACAGCTTAACTACTGATGCCCAGTGTCTTTGAGATTTTCTTGACCATGAATGGGAGCATCTCTCTCCAGTTGTGCATCAGTCAACTTTCATGTAGCATCCTCTTCCTCTCTACGCCGTTCCAACATCCACCTACCATTTCTTAGTTCTGGTTCATGAGCTGATTCAGTGAATGGTGGGCAGGCGGCTGAAGTGTGTACGACAGGGTTTGGTATTACAGGCAAAATATGAGCACAGGGTATGCATGCAATTATGAGAAAAAGCTAGCAACAGCAAAGATAGGCTCATGTCTTGTTGATACTATGCTTTCTTGCTGTATGAAATTTCATGGGTCAGGAATTTTGGCAGGCCTCAGCTAGATGAAATTTTCCTGTTCTCTGTGATGTCAACTGGAGCAGCTGATTTGGTCTGGCTCTAGGATGGCTTTGATCATATGTGTGTACCTTGGTGGGATGGATGGAAAGCTGTGCTCGGCCGGGCCTCTCTCCTTCTCCAGGAAGTCTGAGGGTCTCTCCATGTTGTCTTTCTAGCAGGGTAGTTGGACTTCTTACATGGCAGCTCAGGGTTCCAAGAGAACAAGGTGGGAACATCCAGTTCTCTTAAAGGCTAGCCTGGAATTGGATGTAGCATCACTTCTGCCATATGCTATTGGTCAGAACTGTCCCAGGTCAGTCCTGATTCAAGTAGAGGGAAACTAGAGTCCATCTCTCCAGGGGAGGAGTATCCAATAATTTGTTACTCACATGAGTCTGCCACCTCATCCATTAAAAATAAAACATACAGGAGCCGGCTAGATAGCTCAGTGGATAAGAGTGCCGGTATACCACATGGGAGGCCCCGGGTTCGGTTCCCAGGGACCTCTCCGAGCGGGCAGACAGCCTTGAGAAAGGCAAGCCACCGTGGGTGGGGCAAGGCCGCTGTGGGCAAGGCAAAAAGCCGCCACGGGCAGGGCGGAGCTGCCACGGGCATGGCAAAGTCACCCGTGAAACACAGAGTTGCCACCTGCGAAGCGCGGAAGCCGGGCAGCCTGCAAAACACGGAGCACTGCTGCCGGCAAAACATGGAGCGGAGCCGCCCTTGCAAACGGAATGGAGTCACCCGCCAACGGAGCAAGCCGCCTCCATGGAGGGCCAACTCGGCGCGTCACCGCA
>PVKH010034409.1:0-11882 GCA_004027955.1 Chaetophractus vellerosus
AGGGGTGGGAGGCTGGAAAGGCTGGAAAAAGCCTCTCTTATTTACTATTTTTTTTTTAAAGATCTATTCACCTTATTACATATCTCCCCTTCCCCCCACTGCAGCGACGTGCCGAGAGTGGTCACTGCGCAGGTGCGGCTTTCCCCACTTGTGGGCGGTCTCTGCATCCGTTCACGGGCGGCGCTTGATTCAGTTCGCGGGTGGCTGGCTGCGCTCCATCCTCGGGCGACCTGCCCTGCCCACGGCGGCTCTCGCCCTGTCCGTGGCAGCTTCTTGCCCTGCCCAAGGCGGCTCCGGCCCGCCCATGGCAGCTTGCCATTCTCAAGGCGGTCTGCCCGCTAGGAGAGGACCCCGGGAATCGAACCCAGGGCCTCCCATGTGGTATGCCAGCGCCCTATCCACTGGGCTATCGAGCCGGCCCTCTTATTTACTTTTAATTACCCACATGCACTTCCATGGTCTTCCAGCAGATGGTGGTCTTCTGCAGCCCTCTGAGTTCAAAGCCTGGTGGGAGTGTGTTCACCTTAACACCAACAGCAACAATGTGACAGAGGCTCCTGCATCAGGCCTTTCAGAGCCTCCCAATTCACTTTCCCAGAGGCTGTTCTTCAACCTTTGCTGGCAGAACCCTCCCTTTTCCCAGGTAGGAAATAATTCCACTCCTCTCTGTGTCCTCAGCAAGTCCCAGTCAGTAAAGAGGGTGATTGATTGAGCAGGTTGGATCTTTTCAGTTCCTTTCCAGCTTGCAACTTAAACAATAGCATGGCCCCACCCAGCATGGCTGAGCTAGTGGGACACAGCAGACCAAATTTTTTGACCAAAAGCTGAATCAGCCTTGGGCTGCATCCCTCTCTCTCCCATTTCCTGGGGAGGTAGATCCCTGCGGCCCATTCTGTCTGAAGCCACCATTTAGGGCTGATAGAATTCAAAGCCATCTGCTTGGAATATGGGGGGAAGGGCACTGGCAGCTGCAGCTACAGCTTCTACTCACAGTCATTTTTGTCCAGATTCTTTTCCTTTGCCCCTCTCTCTTCTGGGTGGTGTCCAGCCTTCCCCTGGTGTCTTAAGACCTAGAACATTTTTTTCTAGACCATTTTGCCTGTCCTCTAGCTGTCTTTCTGGGAGACAAGTAAGTTCTGCATCTCTCTAATCCTCAGGAAATTTTGTTTACTTTCATTCTAACATTGTTAGAATTTTTCCTCATTAAAGTTTTGTAGTTTTCATGTAAGTCCTAACGTGTCTTGTTAAAATTATTCCCAGTTATTTTATATTTGTATTGTTAGTTTTATTGTATATTTGTCAGTGTTGTATTTTAAATCAGGTTTTGGCTGTTGATACTTAAACATTTAATATTTTAACTAAATTACTATGGAACTCTCTTATTAGTTCCTAAAACTTTTCAGTCTATTTCCTTAAATTATCCAAGCAGACAAATCTATAGATCACCAATAATAATTTGGGTTACTCTTTTTTTATGTCTCTTTTAAAAATTCATCTTTTATGCTTTACTTATTAATTCCAGAACACCTTGTTAAATTACAGGTGATATTAGATGGCCTTCTCTTTCAATAGTATTTGGTTTAGTGTTCATAATTTACATTTTCTTAGAAATTGTTTCATTATAATTATCAAAGTTATTATCAGCATCCTGGGTGTTACTTTCAAATATATCTTAAAATTCAGAATCTGGAGTCCATCTTGTTTATATATATTTTCTGTCTTTTTACTTAGTCTAATATTTTTCTAAGAAACTAGCTGTTCAGATAGTTTTCAATTTATGGTTAATTAATTTTTGCCTTTATCTTTATTAATCCTTCTTCCCACTTGCTATAGTTTTTCTTGCTCTTCCCATTCTATATTCTTGAGTAAATGCTTAGTTTATTTATTATCACTCTTTTCTTATTTAGAGAAGAAAGCATTTATAGATAATAATTTGATTCTGATGAGAGCTCTTCCAATAGCTCATATTCCAATAGCTCAAACACCTTTGATATGGCTTTCCTAACTGCTGTGATTTCCTAAAGGTTCCCCAACTCACTTTTTATTTGTCCTAAGAATGGAGGAAAGTGATTTTTTTTAACATTTTCAAGTGAGAGAGAGGCTTCCTCTCATTGTAGCTATTAAAGTTTCTATTTTATTTCATGACTTAAGTGTGTTTTGATCAGATAAAGAGGTCTGTAAAATCTCTGTGTATTTTGATATCTTGTCTATGGCCCAAAACATGATGAGATTTTTTTAAAATTTTCCATTATTGGGAACAAAGTAAATTTTGTTTATAATATTTAGGATATACACATATATAAAATATATAATTTTAGACTTATATACATATACACATATGTATATAGGTATGTGTGTATGTAATTTATTAACTGAAATAGTCTTTATGGCTTGGTGTTAAAAACAAGGGCTTTGGATTTAAATTGCCTTAGTGTCTATCTTCATCCGCACCTTTACTAGTGGCATTACCTTGGGCAAAATATATAATCTCCATAAGCGTCAATAATTGCTAGGGTTGTTTGAGTAATGAAGAGACTGACTTTTGTAAAGGATATAATCTAGTGTCTGGCATACAATAAGAGGTCAATAAGTATTGGTTGCAATATTACTGTTACTGCTATCTGCACAATTGACCTGTCAAAGTTCAGGAGCTGTGAGTTTGAATTTGCCTGAGTTGACATACATCTTACCTATTTAGGACTCAAAGGACTTTATGGTCTTCTTGTTGAGTTATGATAACTTGAGGATTTTAAAATTATATTATTCAGTTTTCAAATATTTTCCCTTGAACATTTAATTTAATCTATCTGATATTTAAAACATGTTTTCGGTATAGAAAATGCCTAGAAATTTCTAAATGCTTATCGATGACTTGGCACATTGAGAGTTTACAGCAGTTGCAAATGGGAGGTTAAATGGTCAACTAACATCCACAATCTCCTATAACTTAAGCTCTTTGTTCTTAAAATAAATTAGGAAACAGACTTCAGTATATTTTCAATTTTAGTTTTTTATATTAATTGTTCATGAGCAGCAAAAAGTGTTTCCCTTATTTTTAAAAATTCTACAGTTGAATTAAGACACACCACAACCTCTATGTAAAAGTCAAATTTCTGACTGAATTTTAATCCCATGTGACAGTTTCTTTCAGGAAACAACACAATGTTCTGTGGAATTCCTGGCAAGTCTTCAGTAAAGGTCATTGAAGTTAAGTGCTCCAGCAGTGAGCCCAACTTTTTAGTAGCCTTCAAAGGACTGCACTAGGGTTTGCCCTGAGCATTATAACAGAGAAAATCAAAGACATCCCTTGAAAACGTTTGTGCAGTTAATTTTGACCACCTTTCCATGTTAGTATAGGCATTCAAATACTACTAAACATTAGACTGCTTTACCATGTACAGTGAAAAAGAAAAAAAAATGCATAAATGCTAACAAATTGAATCTCATTATCTTTCCTCTACCAGTCACACCCTCTCCCCCAACCTTAGTCCAAGGAGATATAAAAACTTAATTGAATTCATTTTAATTTCCTTAAAGTTGTCAAAGTTTGTTTTTTAAAATTAAAATGTATTGATCTATAGCCAACTTATAGATAAATACACTTATCTCAAGTGTATAGCTTGATGCATTTTAAAAAGCTGTATATCCATAAAACCAGCATTCTGGTTAATAGACATTTTTAGAACTCCCAAAGCCCTTTCGTGCCCCCTTCCACTTTCTACAGTTCTACCAGCACAGATTTGTTCTGCTTTTTAAACATTTTTATTTTATATAAATGCAATCATATGGTAAATATTCTTTTGTTCCTCACTTCTTTTGCTCGTCATTAGATTTGTGAAATTCAGCATTTTTCCATGTACTTATAGATGGCTCATTCTCATTGTTATATAGGATATCATTGTGTGCTTATAATACAATTATTTATACATTTTCCATAAATCAAAAGTTCAGCTATATCTGGGTCTCTATGTGGACTGTATTCTGATCCATTGGATCTATTTGTATGTCATTTTTCCTGTTCTATATTGCTCTAAATAATGTAGACTTTATAATAAATCTTGATATAAATGCTAGTATAAATTTTCCACTACATGTTTCCTGTACAGATTATCTTGGCTATTCTTAGTTTTAAAATTTCTATATGCATTTCTGACTCTACCTCTGTCTCCTTCTTCCACCAAAATTGTTTGGGATACTTTTGAATTTATGGATGAATTGGGGGATGAATTGTCAGATGTCTTTATAATATTGATTCTTCTAACTCATGATTATGGCATATTCCTCCATTTATTTTTGTATTATTTAATTTCACCAAATAATATTTTGTAGTTTGTAGTATAGAGATGTCACACATATTTGTTTAGATGTGTTCCTAGGTGTTTCTCAATACAATTTTACATTACTTCATTTTTAAGCTTTAATTTTCTACTTTTGATATATAGATATAAAATTTATTGGGTATTATAATTATATTCCATAACTGATAAATTCATTTACCAATTCCTATGCCTTTTCTGTAGATTTGTTTAGATTTTGATACAACAAATATAAAAATGGCCTATGAATAATGTAAGTTTCATTTCTTTTTCCAAAATGTTGCATAGTTAATTTTTAAGAAAATATCCCATCTTTATCTTTGAAATATGGTGCAAAGTTGCAAGAATGTATAAGAAAGTCCCGTGTGCCCCTGTTAACCAATTCAGTAAGTGTTTATGTTTTGCTCCAATTGCTTTATCATTCTCCCTTCCTCTCTTCTCAACTCTCTTCCCTTCCCTTCATTCTTTCTATCTTATATGTGTGTATGTGTAAGCATGTGCACACGTGTATACATATACATAGACACACATCGATGTATATTTACAGACACATTTGTATATATGTATATGTGTGCATTCTCACATATATATGCATATATGTGTGTATATGTATACATATATACATATATGCATTTTTCCAAACAATTTGAGGGTAAATTGAAGACATTAGGCCCCTATAATAATAATTACCTTAGTGTGTATTTCCTGTGAACAGGGCATTTTCTTGTATGATCACAGTAAAATAATCAACATCAGGGGCTTTAATATTAATAAAATGTTTAATATTAATAAAATGTTATTATCTAATAAAGCTTATTCAAAATTTAGCAATTGCCTCGTTAATGTCTTTGCTAGTTCATTTTCCCTTGTCCAGAATCCAATAAAGATTTATCATGTATTGCTTTTAGGTTGTCATGTTTTTTATTTTAAAATCAATTTGGGGGCCGGCTGTAGCCCAGTGGGTAGGGCGCCGGTTCACCATATGGGAGGCCCCAAGTTTGGTTCCCGGGGGCCTCTCCGAACGGGCAGACCACCTTGAGAGGGCAAGCCGCCATGGGAGGGGAAGAGCCGCCGTGGGCAGGGCAAAAAGCCAGCACGGGCAGGGCAAAGCTGCCACGGGCAGGGAAAGTCACCCGCGAACAGAGCAGAGCTGCCCACGAGCAGAGCAGAGCCGCCTGCAAGTGGGGCAAGCCGCCTGCGTGGTGAGCTGACTTGGCGCGTCGCCGCAAAGGGGGGAGACAAAGCAGACACAGAAGAATGCAAAAATGAACACAGCAAGAACAAGCAGAAAGGGGGGATATGTAACAAACAAACAAAAAACTCGCTTTAAAAAAAAATTAGTTGCATATTTTTGAGTCAGCTTTATGAGTTTTGACAAAAAAACAGTATACAGTTGTTTAATGACCACCAAAATCAAGATAAATAATTTTCCAGCACACCAAAATGTTTCCTTACATCATTTTTTATGCAATCCTCTTCTCCAAATTGAGCCCCTCAAAACCAAATTGAGCCAAATTTAATTTGGCTCTATAGTTTGCCTTTTCCAGAATTTTATATAAATTGAACCATGTATTATGTAGTATTTTACATCTGACTGCTTTCACTTAGTACAGTTTTTGGAGATTCATCCATATTGTTGCAAAAAATCAATAGTTCAATTCTTTTTATTGCTGAGTAGTATTCCATTTTAGGGATATATTACAAGCAGTTTATCCATTCACCAAATCAATGTACACTTGGGTTGTTTTAAATTTCTGGCTATTATGAATAAATTTGATATAAACATAAATGTAGAGGATGTGATGGCCATGTATATTCATTTTTCTTTGGTAAAATTTGTGTGTGTGGTTTTTGGATCATATGGTAAGTTTATGTTTATTTTCATAAGAAAGTGCCAAAGACACCTTCAAAATGATTATACCATTTTCATTCCCACTAGCAGTGTAGGGCCATTGCAGTTGCTCCATATATTGCCAGTATTTTGTATCATCTGGTTTATTTTTTATGTTTTGGCTTTTGTTCATGATTATAGGCATTGTAGTAGATGTGTAGTGATATCTTACCATGGTTTTAATTTTATATCCTTATTAACTAATGATTTTGAGCATCTTTTCATGTTCTTATTTGCCAGTCTGTGAATGCGATATAATTCTCCTTTTATTTATATGTTCTTTTGCAGTTTTCAGTCTATAGATATTTTGTTATATTTATATTTAATTTATATTTATATCTAGTCCCAAGTTTTGATTTGCAGTACATATGGAAATACAATAGATCTTAGTTAGTACACTGATTCTGTATCTAGTGACCTTGCAAAATTCACTTATTCTGATAGCCAATGTTTTGAAGATTCTTTGGAATTTTATACATATCCAATAATATCATCTATGAATAAAGACACTTTTATTTCTTCCTTTCCAATTTGTGTGCTTTTTATTAATTTTTCTTTCCTTATTGAACTTACTCCTTATTGATTCTATATGATTCATAATAGTTTTGATTGATTAAATCCCACGTGGAACATTGGGTTATAATTTTTATCCACTTTGTGGCAACATTCTTCTCATGACTTTTTCTCACTTGTAGGAAATGTATGCTGATTGCTTTTATCTTATCCTGTATATTATCTTAGTATGATGCTAAATGTATGTCTTTTTCCTTACTCATTTTTAAATAAACTGGACTTTCCAGAACTATTTTCAGCTCTTTCTGGTAGGGATAAGGAGAGTGGACTAGTATATCTATCCAAGCTTCACTACTTAAGAGCTTCCATTGCTATAGGATGGCCCATTTTCTTCAAATAGTTTTCCTCTATGTAACCATTTCTCCTTTGACTCTCGGACCTTAACCTGGCGAGAAGAGTTTCTACCACCAATTTTAAGCTTCCCTGTTTTCTTTGCAGACTGTGTTATAGGCTGTTGTCATCACAGAACATGGTTTTTGCCTTCCAAATTGATAGACTGAGAGCTAAGTTTGTATTTGGCTAGCTTTTGAGATCTGCGACTTCCTTGCCCCACCAAGTACCATCCATACCTTCTTTCCCCACTTCAAGCAGTGCCTTGGTCTTGTTCTGTCTCAGCCCTGACGATAGCAACTACCTCCTAGGGTGGGGCTCTCTCCTTTCAGAAATGAATATTTGCAAGAGAGTTCTTAGTTTTGCCACTGATTGAGCTTGCAATTTATCAAGGTAGAGAGAACTGGCAACTGATTAAAAAGTGAAATAGAGACACTCACTTAGCCCTAGGCTTGGGATGCAGTATCAGCCTCTTACAGAGAAAAAGTCACAGTCTAAACAAAATGTCCTGCTAGAATTTGTTGTAATTAATAAAATCCTAAAATCAATAACACCAAAACGTACTGGGGAATAAGATGTTCATACACCTTGTGTTCTGGGTTTCAGTGTTTCTATTTCAGTGCCTCTGTATCAAAGTAACCCCCACATAGCATGTTGTCTCTGTGGCCCAACACCACATATAAATTTCTCGTGTTGATTCAGTTAGTTTAGTTGCTTGCTGCTTATTCTAATTAGGAAAGGAAACATGGAAGTGCAGTGTCTTGACTTTTTCCACTGTGACCTAACCCTCTTTCTCCTTCTCTCCTTCCTCCCCCACCCTGTGCTTATAAAATTATATTACTTCTGGGCTCTCTCCTCCATGCATGAAAGGAGAATGTTTGTGTTTTTGTTTTGTTTTATTTTTACTTTAGGTAAAATGGCACTGTATATTTGTTATAGTTGTGAAATTTCACACTTGACCACATTTTCCATATTGACAGACCCTCCATTGCTAATTATTATGAATGGTGATGATGGTAAATTTTCTTTGGATTAGATTTGTAAACTGCATGAAAATGTCTGTGAAAAAAATGTGCAATTGTCCTTAATTTAATGATAGTTTTCTAGTGGTTCCATGATGGAATTGGTTTAATCATATTTTTGGCCTTATCAACAGAAAGATAAAATATAATCTTTGAGTCAGAGGAACAAAATCTTACTTTTGTTATAAATATTGATCAATAAAGTACAGGATAAGTTCAATTTAAAACAAAGATAAAAGAATTCTTAAATATTCTAAGTCTAGTTTTCTTTGCTGCAAGTCAACATTTTTAATATTTATTTAATTTTTCCAAGTTCCAAAGATATACCTGATATTCTGCATACTTTAGTTTGTATGTTCAAAATACAGTTTGACTGATTAATAATAAGTCAAAAGTCAAAAACACAATCCATTCTATGAACTATGAATTTGATGTTTTATATTCAGAAAGATATTATATTGGAATTGGCTGGATGTAAAGTAGGAAAGAATTCCAAATTGATTGCCTTCTGTGTCAAATATATTTTTATTTGAAAGTGATGATTTCAAACTCAAACATCATTAGGCCATATGACATTTATTTTTAGAAGTTGACAATACACAGTTAGCTAAAGGAAAAGGAAAAAGAAAAAGTGTTCAACAACTAGGATAACTAGAAGAATCCTGGAGAATACTGTAGGTTCTTGCTCTAACCATATTCTTCCCTCTCAAAGTGAGCTGTGTGAGCTCTGATTCAGTGTGCTATTGTAAATCTTTGTGAGTTAGAAAATGTGCAGTTTCTCAGGATCTCTGAGGGGTAACCCCCCCAAATTAAGAAGCATGGTTTTTCTTCTACAAACATCTCGTAGAAAATGACAGATTAAGAAATTAAACACTCTTATGGTTTATGAATGACTATCCTTGCTCTAGAGAGGACAGCAGGGACCTGTGGTTATGAGTCTGTTTCAGTCTCTAGGGCCTGGGAATTTAAAGAAGTTAGAATCATCCAGTTTTACAACACAGAAAAATAAGCACAAATATGTTGTCTTTTTCACTTACAACAGAAAAATTTCATTTTATCTGCCAAAATAAAACAAATAGGTTTTCCACCAACAGAATTCAGAGAATGAGGGCAAATCACATATAATAAAATACTTGAATATTTGATCAGAAATTTATAAGAATTTTCTGCATAAAAGATCACCTTCTCCAGGAACATTTCCCTAAGCCCCTAATTAGACTAAGCCTGTGTTCTGTCTTCTGTATCCTCCCAGCATTTCATACAGACCTTCGCTATTGTATTTTATCACTATTGGAACAATGTAATTATATATGTCATTTTAATCATCTTACACATTCAACTTGAAACTCTGTCAAGCAAGACACTGCTGTATCTCAGCACTTAATGTAATTCCTAACACAGTAAGAAAGTAATAAGAAGTTAGTTGAATAAACAATCCAGGTTTCAGTAAGTAATATAGTTAGTTAGTCATGGGCAATCCCGCTACAGGAAGGTTACAGGTCAAATTCTATTATAAAAATGAAAACCATCTTTATATCATAAAGATTTCCAAGCTGCAGCCAGAAACTAAGACACTGCAAACTACTTTTGTGTAGTTACATTTCAGTTTGCCACTAACATAGGAACAACTGACACAGATCAACAGCATGGAAGAGGCAAGCACAATTCCAGAGTAATAACAAAATTGTAGTAAAACTGTAATCTCTGAGGGGAAAAACCTAGAAATACATATTTTTGAGGCACACCCAAACTAATTCTTCCCTCTGGGAAGTTTTTTTTTTTTTTTAGCATTAGTTTCTTCTAAAAAAGTAGAAATATTTTTCTTATTTAAAAAAAAAAGACATCAAAAATGAATTTTAAAACACTCTTCTGATATTTTAGTTAACTATTCCTATTATTTACATCTATGAGTGGAAAACAAAACTAGAATCTACAGAAAATGATACATGATAACACACTGGTCAGTGTGTGGATTCAGCATCCAGTATATGGAATTCAATAAGAGAGAACCAAAAGGAAGCAATTGTACTCCTTGCTCTTTTACCTTACGAGTTCATGAGTATGCACGACTTCTGCAATTTGATCTACAGGTTTAGAGTATATATTCACTACCAAAGAAAGGCTAAAGAATGGCTTGAAACCCATAATGTTCCAAGGAATCTACACAGCTAGTTTCATGACAGCACACAGATAATGTCCTGTTGGTCTTTGGGATAGAAAGTATCCACTGCATGTTGGACATCATGAGAATGGTTTGTTGCCATTCATATAAACAGTGATGCAGACATAAAAAATAAGAAAATAGAAAAGAAATAGGAGGAAGACTGGAAGGAGAGATGTGTATTATCTGAAAGTCATCGTGCTTCAGGGAATGCTATAATCACTCCCACATACAAAGAATGTGCATGCAAAATTAAAATTGTAAAGCACTAGAGAGCTCTGGATGAAGGAGTGCCAAATTCTAGGTAGTTCCAGAACAGAGCTGAGAACTTGGCATTGCTTAGAAACTGGGTGCTCTTTTATCTCTCCCCAAACCACTGAAAGCTTGAACTGTGCACCCCTTAAAAAAAACGGAATTTTTATTATCAAGACCCCAATAGCCATCAGATGCTAGAAAGCGTTATAAGCATATTCCAAGGAACTTATTATCTTTATTTTAAGATATGAATATGACATTCTATTATAATTTTGATTTATTCCATATAGCATGCACTCAAGTTTCCTGTTTTAATTCTGGTTTCTCTGCCCAGCTCTTAGAAGATGGCCACGTGGTGGCAATGATGAGATATCAATCACCCAGTTATATGGAAGATGGTTGCCAGATTGTCTAGAAGATGCCTACCATCTTCTAATTAATCACTTGACAGGGAACTTTTGAAGACCTACTGCTTTGGCACTGTTAAACATACCTTTAAATTATATAGATTTGCATTGTCAATTTGCTGCAGTTTTAACACTTAAAGGTAGACATAGAAAATGCATAAACATATCAGAGCAGCTACATGAGGAAATGAAGTATAACTTGGTAAAACAGTAGCACAAGTCAGTTAAAAATGGAAGCACAGTGCCTAAATATTTTCTTGGGCTTTTTAGATAAACTCCCACAAACATAAAGTACTTCACGTTCTTCAGCAAGCTCTATGTTTAATTTTTGCAAAATTTGGGATTAAACTAAAATTATTTTTGAATCTTAGGTTTATCCCAATAAATTTAAGGCGTAAAAATAGGAGCTTCACCTTTAAAAAATATCACACATTTCCAGTTTTTTGCTTTGGAAGATAATTCCTACTGCCACTAGGTATCCTTGATTATTTGTCTTCCTCAAAAATGTTTTCCTGCTTTCAATACAAATTAGAAATAAAGCGAAAAATAAAGCAGAAAAAAGTCAGTCCAATAAATTAGAAATGTAGTATCTCTGCAGAAGTCTTTTCAGTGATATTCAGAATATAGTTTTACTGCTAAATAAACATAAGCCCATATTTTAAGGAAAGTTTTGCTGATAAGCAGTATATGTGGTATTTAAGCTGGTGGCTAGAGGGAGCTCTTTTTTCTTAGACACAATTATCTAATAGAGACAGGAAATCTATTCTTTAAAAAAATCAAACTGATTTTTTTTTCAAATAAAGGCAAAAGTATGAAAGCATAGTGGATACCTGGCATCTGATTTGAAGCTTGTTTTTGTTCTTGTTTTTCTTTTCTTTTCTTTCTTTGCATAAAGAAAACAACTAGATAACAAATGGAGTCAAGTTA
>PVKH010034410.1:0-11872 GCA_004027955.1 Chaetophractus vellerosus
GTATTACAATTGCCCTTCCCTCTCCCTGTCCCCAAAGCATCCAGTGGCCCCTGACTCCACATGATTTTGTAATTTCTTCCATTGCTTGAATCACAAGCCTGTAACAGGACACCAGCAAGTCCACTCTAGTCCATAGCTCTTCCCCCAATCCCAAGGGGTCTAGGATGGTGATGTCCCCTCCACCACCAAGTGAGTGGGGGCTTATATTCCATGGATACGATGGAAGAGATTATCCTGCCTCCAGCTTTTAAGCTATTGTTAAGGGTGGTTTTAAACATTTTAAAAAAATATCCATGAGATGATGCTCATTACTTTCATTTTTGTAACATGATGTTTTATATGATGCTTATAAGAGACTATATGTAAGTATATTGTGATGTAATCTTCTAAGTATTTTCTGTGTTGTTATAACAGTAGAGTGATATATTATGTAAGCATGATGTACACATGCCCATCTTGCTCTAATCATATTTATTTCTTCCCTAATCTGTTTAAGTTGGCTAATATAATACATTGATTGGCTGAGAGCTTTCAAATTAATGATGCATTATGCATCTCAGTTTCTACCTTTAACATAAACTGCATATTGCATTTCTGTTTTTTTTTTTTTTGTTACATATCCCCCTGTTTCTGCTTGCTCTTGCTGTGTTCATTTTTGTATTCTTCTGTGTCTGCTTTGTCTCCGCCTGTTGCGGCGACGCGCCGAGTCAGCTTACCGCGCAGGCGGCTTGCCCCGCTCACAGGCGGCTCTGCCCCACTCGTGGGCGGCTCTGCTCCGTTGGGCGGCTCTGCTCCGTTCACGGGCGACTTGCCTTGCCCGTGGCGGCTTTGCCCTGCCTGTGGCGGCTTTGCCCTGCCTGTGGCGGCTTTTGCCCCGCCCATGGCGGCTTGCCCTCTCAAGGCGGTCTTCCCGCTTGGAGAGGCCCCCGGGAACTGAACCTGGGGCCTCCCATGTGGCGAACTGGCGCCCTATCCACTGGGCTACAGCCAGCCCCCCTGTTTTTTTTTTATATATATATATAAATTCTTTTCCCCTTCCTCCTTGGATCAGGCCATTAACCCTTGTAAAACAGTAAATGAAATTTTAAACTTAATTTTTTCCTTGCTGTGGGTATTTGCTAAAAATATTTCATTGTATCTTGTGATTAGAAAGGGAATTGTATTTTGTGATGTGGTTACTCTAAACTGAAAGCATTCTACTAGTTTTTAATTTCTTTTTAAAATAAAATTTTTTTTTTTTAAAGATTTATTTATTTTATTACATATCTCCCTCCACCCCCCCCCACTGTGGCGACACGCCGAGACTGGTCACTGCGCAGGCGCAGCTTTCCCCGCTTGTGGGCAGCTTCTGCTTCCATTCACGGCCGGCTTTCAGTTCGCAGGTGGCTGGCTGCGCTCCACTCACGAGCGACCTGCCCTGCCCGTGGCGGCTTTTGCCCTGTCCGTGGCAGCTTTTTGCCCTGCCCACAGTGGCTCTGGCCCCCCCATGGCAGCTTGCCATTCTCAAGGCGGTCTGCCGGCTAGGAGAGGTCCCCGGGAACCGAACCCAGGGCCTCCCATGTGGTATGCCGGCGCCCTATCCACTGGGCTATCCAGCCGGCCCTAAAATAAAATTTTATTGAAGTATATCATTCATACATGATCATACATAAACAATAAGTGTGTTGTAAATTTGTGAACCTATAAAACAAACATGCATATCTTATACAGAGTTCCCATACATCATCCCACTACCAACATCTTGCATTAGCATGAAAACATTGGTTACAAACTTTGAAAGAGCATCAGCAAAATATTACTACCATCTACAGTTCCTATCTTACATTTGGTGTATTTTCCCCTCAACCCACCTGATTATTAACAGCTTGTATTAGTATTATATATTTGCTATAGTTCATGAGAGAACATTCTCATATTTGTCCATTTAAGCACAGTCCATCTTCCACCACTGGATTCTATGTATTATACAGACCCATGTTTTGTATAGTCCATTCAGAGTACATGTAGTGGCTGTCATTTTCATCACAGAGTTGTGCTGTCATCACCTCAGTCAATTTTAGGACTTCTTCTTACTCCAAAAGGAAAAAATCTCATAACTCCTTATGCCCCCATAGTTGTCCCTTAGAATGGATATAATATCTTCTTTGCCATTGCTGCAAAAATATTACAATATTAGTGTTAACCATGGTCTATAAGTTACATTAGTTGTAATTTTCCTGTGTATCACCATATTAACACTTTGTAAAAGAATATTCTTATATTTATACTATTAACCACAATCTTCATCCACCACCAAATTCCTAGATTATTCTTTTGTTTCCTTTCAATTGACATTTACTTCCACAGACTACCCCTTTCAGCCACAATTACATTTATAAATCAGCAGTGTTAATTATACTCACTATAAAGTGTTACCATCAATTTGATTCATTTCCACACTTTTACAGTAAACCTGCATTCTACATACTTTATAATTTAAGTCCATGAGTTTATTCATCTTATTTAGTTTATATTAGCGATACCATACAATATTTGTCCTTCTGTGTCTGGCTTTTTTCACTCAATATAATATTCTCAAGTTCATCCATGTTGTCATATACATCCCTGTATTAGTCAGCCACAGGCGTGCCTTTTGAAATACACCGAAGATTGGTTGGTCTTTATAAAGGGTATTTATTTGGGGTAGACGCTTACAGTTACCAGGCCGCAAAGCATAAGTTTCTTCTCCTACCAAAGTCCACGTGTTGGAGCAAGATGGCTGCCGACGTCTGCAAGGGCTCAGGGCTTTGGGCTCCTCTCCTGCCGGGGCTGCATTTCTCTCCCGGCTTAGCTTCTGTTTCCTCCACAAGTTCAGCTGTAGACCATGAGGCTCTCTATGCTTTTGCATCTCTCCACAAGGCCAGCTGTATACTATCTGGCGAACGGCTCACTCCAACATCAGAACTGCTTCTCAAATCTCTTCTCCAAATCTCTGCAACTCAAATCTGCTGCCTAGCCTTTATACTTGAGACCACACCCACTGAGGGGTGGGGCCCAACACCCTTCTGATGTGGCCCAGTTAATGCCCTTATCATAAACCAATCATGCCCAGATGAACAGATGAGTTTACAAGGATAATCCAATTTATATTTTTGGAATTCATAATTACATAAAACTGCCAATCCATTACAATCCCTATTTTATTTCTTCTTATAGCTGAATAGTATTCTGTTGTGTATATATATCACAATTTTGTTTATCCATTCATCGATTGATGAATACTTGGGTTGGTTACATATTTTAGCAATTGTTTTGAATAATGCTGCTATGAACTTTGGTATGCAAATGTCAGTTCACATCCTTGCTTTCAGTTCTTCTGAATATATCCCTGGTCATGGGATTGCTGGATCATATGGCAGTTTTATTTATATTCAGCTTCTTAAGGTACTGCCCAGCTGTCTTCCACAGAGGTTGTACCATTTTACAATCCCACCAACAGTGAAGGGGTGTTCCTGTTTCTCCACATCCTCACCAGCACTTGTAGTTTTCTGGTTTTTTTTTGCTGATGGCCATTCTATAAGGTGTGAAATGGTGTCTCATTGTAGTTTTGATCTGCAGTTCCCTAATAGTGATGTTGAACATTTTTTTCCATATGCTTTTTGGCCATTTGTATTTCCTCTTTAGAGAAATTTCTAAAATTAATTGAACTTTTATCAAATTTGTTTGGCATGGAGTTGGGGAAAGTGGGCATAACCTGGATAAGCTAGAAAGAATTGTACTGAGGATAACATCATGATAAGGCTCAGATCTGGCTTAGGTTAATACAGGTTTATTCAGAAAAAATTACCTTCTGAAGGTAAGACCTGAGGCACAGATTTGACTGAAGTACTTACAGTTCAGGAGTTTGACTTTACTGGGAAATTTATTTGGGTTGATTATGTATTGACTAAGTTTTGATTTTTCCTTTATCCTTTTCCCTGCTTATCCGATATTCCCTGGTATAGATTTAACAGGGTGTTTTGGACATAGAAGTAGGGTAAGAGAGGTGATTTTAAGTTGTCATGACAGGGCATACCAGTGTGTAGAACTGACTTGTGATTCTGGATTTCTTTTAAAACATTTTTACAGATAATGGTTGATAGAAAAGGCTGCTTTTATATAAATTTCTTTTAAATCAGTCTACAAATACAAGTATTAATGGGCACATTTATAAAAATAGATGAACCCATTTTAACATAATAACTTAGTAATTACTTTCTTGTGTAATTATTATATCAAACTTTTAGAATATGTATTTATTTAGTATTTAGTCAAGTATATAAAAATAATTCAGTAATATATCTGTTGTGGTATAATGATATGTAACTGTGAGCAATCTAATATGCATTAAAAATTTCTAGGGTATATAGCATTATAAAACTCATATGCTGCCTGTCTGCTTTGTAGCTAACGTTCTTGCTATTGTTCTTAATGTAGGACCAGAGGACCATTATATCCATTAGGATATAAAATAAATCTCAAAATAGCAGTTACTTAAGCAAGATGGATGTTTCTCTCTCATGTAAAATAGTTTTGAAGATAGGTAGTATAGGGCTGGCAGGGACATCAGGGTCCCAGGCTCCTTCAATCTTTCTGTCTCATTCTTCTAGCTAGGTGTGACTTGCTACCTCAAGGTCACTTTAATGATTTAAGTTGGCTTCTTGTTCCAGATAGTAGAAAAGTCAGAAGGGTAAAAGAGTTACAACATTTAAAATAATTTCCTGGAAGTTTTATCCAGTACCTTTTGCTTACATCTCAACATGGACATACTTGTTGCAAGGGAGACTTGAAAAAAAAAGTAAAGGGTTGGAGCTGGTGGAGCTCAGTGGTTGAGCATCTGCTTTGCATATACAAGGTCCCAGATTCAATTCCCAGTACCTCCTAAAAAATTTTTGTTAGAAAATGTAATGAAACATTAACATCACTATTTGAAAAAAAAAAAGTAAAGGATTTCCCCCTGCCTTTCCTCATTGGGTCACAAAGCCCAGAGTTATGTTATTAAGAAAGAAAGGGAGAACAGTTATTGTATAGATGACAACTTCTTTACTGTCTTCTTTATAAAGTGTGTAAGTATTAGTATTAGTTATTTGACTATACTTGGTGCCTTTTTTGTACAAGGCATTGTTTCATATTTACAGATTTATAAGTGATTAGTATAAGTCTATTGTATCCAGCATTGTGCAAGATAAATCAGTTTGTCTCTGCCCCTTTTTTGACACATAGACCTTGGGAAAAAGTCACTTAATTTTTCTGGACCTCATTTTCTTTTCTAAAAGGAGTGTATATTTTTTGACTTTTTAAATTGCTAGTTTTAGAGACCAAACAAAACTTAAGCACAAAAGGAGGTTTACTGACTTAGAAAACTGCCAAATACAGTTGTGGCTAGAGTCAGAAGCGCAAATGGTATTGTGACCCACTGTCCTTTCTTTGT
Organism: Chaetophractus vellerosus; assembly: GCA_004027955.1. Lineage (NCBI taxonomy): Eukaryota > Metazoa > Chordata > Mammalia > Cingulata > Chlamyphoridae > Chaetophractus > Chaetophractus vellerosus. The sequence goes on from PVKH010034410.1 coordinate 5,450, forward strand.
CCTGTCTTAACTGGCTCTTTTTTGGTTTGCACTTGCCCTCATACTCTCCTGCTAAAAATTGGTTCTTTGGCAGTTTTAAAGTCCTTTTACAACTCATAATCCAAAAGGAGGAGGACCATCTTTTCCCTCTTTCTTTAGCACAAAGATAGCTCGGAAGACTGCCTTTCTTACAGCATCACCCCAACTCTGAAACAATCACTGAGTCCGACAGTTTGTGGTATTCTAAGATTTATTTATTTTTTATTTATTACATCCCCCTCCCCCCCCTTTCTGCTTGCTCTTGCTGTGTGTCCATTCTTGTGTTCCTCTCTGTCCTCTTTGTCTCCCCCTGTTGCGGCGACGTGCCAAGACCGGTCACCCCGCAGGCGGCTTTGTCCCACTTGTGGGTGGCTTCTGCTTCCATTCACGGCTGGCTCCGCTTCAGTTTGCGGGTGGCTGGCTGTGCTCCGTTCGCAGGCGACCTGCCCTGCCCGTGGCGGCTTTACCCTGTCCATGGCAGTTTTTGCCCTGCCCATGGCGGCTCTGCCCGCCCATGGCGGCTTGTCCTTCTCAAGGCGGTTTGCCCGCTAGGAGAGGTTCCCAGGAACCGAACCCGGGGCCTCCCATGTGTTATACCAGCGCCCTATCCACTGGGCTATACGGCCAGCTCCAGTTTGTGGTATTCTGATTGCCTAACTTATGTCACATGACATTTTGTGTGAGTTTGGGGACCATGATTGGCTTCCTTCTAAGGACTGTGAAGTCAGGAGAGACTTCCCACAAAGGACCCAGAGGAAGGGGAATGTGAAAGCATGCTTGGCAGATAAAAGTGGTACAACTATATATTTTAGGATTGCTATTAAGACTAAAATGTGGGGCCGGCTCAATAGCCCAGTGGATAGGGCGCCGGCATACCACATGGGAGGCCCTGGGTTCGATTCCCGGGGACCTCTCCTAGCGGGCAGACCGCCTTAAGAATGGCAAGCCGCCATGGGCGGGCCGGAGCCGCCGTGGGCAGGGCAAGAAGCTGCCACGGACATGGCAAGAGCCGCCACGGGCAGGGCAGGTCGCCCGCGGATGGAGCGCAGCCAGCCACCCGCGAACTGAAAGCCGGCCGTGATCGGACGCAGAGAACACCCACAAGCGGGGAAAGCCGCGCCTGCGCAGTGTCCACTCTCGGCACGTCACCGCAGCGGGGGGAAGGGGAGATTTGTAATAAAATAAATAAATCTTTAAAAAAAAAAAAAAGACTAAAATGTGGGGCTGGCTGTATAGCCCAGTTGGTAGGGTGCCGGTTTACCACATGGGAGGCCCCGGGTTTGGTCCCCGGGCCTCCTCCAATGGGCGGACCGCCTCGAGAAGGCAAGCCAACGCGGGCGGGGCATGCCGCCGCTGGCAAAGGCAAGCCCCCACGGGCGGGCAAAAAGGCAAGCCCCCGTGAGCAAGGGCGAGCCCCCACGAGCAGGCGGGCCGCCACGCCGGTGAGCTGACTTGGCGGGTCCCCCCAGCAGGGGGAGACAAGCAGACACAGATGAACGCAGAGAAAAATGAACACAGCAAGAACAAGCAAAAAGGGGGGGATGTATAATAAATAAAAAAATAAATCTTTTAAAAAAAAGACTACATATGTGAGAACACTTTGAAAATTTGCTGTATACAAATTTTGTATACAAATTTTTTTTGTATACAAACTGTATAACAGTTTCTCTTTCTTTCTTTCCTTTCTTGTATACAAACTGTATAAATTTCCCTCCCTCCCTCCCTCCCTTCCTTCCTTGCTCTCATTCTGTCTCTCTCTCTTTCATCTATCTATTATCCATCCATCCATCTCTCTCTCTCTCTCTCTCTTTCTAGCTTAGAATCAGATAGACTTCAATTTGATTCCTAGTTCTGTCACTTCCTAGCTTTGTGGTATTGGGAAGCCCTCTTTTTTTTATCTGGTTTCTGCACCTGTAAAATGGAGATAATAATACCAACCTCATAGGACTGTTGATAGAATCTTTGAGAGTAATGCCTGACATGCAGTAGATGCTGTACCAATGCAGTTTTCCTTCTCAGGAGCTTACAGTCTTATGGAGAAAGGACTCATGTAAATATACCTAATAATTCAAAACCATAAGTGTGGCCTGAACATGCTTTACAATACTGAACATGCTTTACAATACAGAAGGCATGTTTTAATAATTCATATTGGGGAAACGTCACTTCTTTTTTGATATCATCTGGAAATTTTTTTTTTTTTGGTAGAGCTTGGAATGGAGCTAAATGTTGAATTTTAGGAAGAGTGCAAAGTAAAGTAGTAAAATATTAAGACTCCTTCTGGGCATAAGTAGTCTGGACTGGCTTGACCAGTAAGTTTGTGACAGGATAGAATAAGAGGTGAGGCTTATTGAGATTTTGAAGGGTAGGCTAAGTGACTGGAAATTTACTCTCTAGGTGATCAGAGGCCATATGTTCTCCTCCCTCTCCCTGCCCCAGACTATGAACTGGTTAAAATGCTCTTGGGCAATTTGCTATTGTGGCACTGATTTGATAATTATTAGAGTTTTGAACTATATTGGAAGTTGAGTTATAGTTAGAAAGTTTTTACTTAGAGATTTAAAGTTCTTTGTTTTCCTTGAAGCTTTTGATGATGTTTTCTGTCTTCTATCTATCCATCCATTAAAATCTTTGAGCAATTTGAAATTTATCCTCATTTGAAATGTGGCTCCAAATTAATTTTGCCCCTGCATATGTCTGTTTGGTTATTACAGTTCATTACCATTTATTGAATTGTTCATCTTTTCCTCAGTGTTTTGAAAGGGCACCTAAAAGAAAAATGGAAAAGCCTTAGTGCATAGTGGTTAAGAGTGGACTTTGGAGTTAGCTTGCCTAGGTTTGAATTATAACAGGATCACTGAGATCTTGGATAAATTACTTAATCTGTCTATGGCTATGTTTTCTCAAATAAAAGAAAGATATTTATGTTACCTACCTCATGGGGTAGTTCAAAATTAAATGAATTAATATACATAATATTCTTAGTGCCTGGCACCTATTAGGAGCTAAAAAATTTGCCGTTATTATGGTATAATGATTTCCTGTTGTATTTAGATCTATTTCTCTACTTCCTATTCTGTTCCAGGTGTTGTTAACAATTCATGTACATTTACCACACTTTTAAATTTTAAGTTATGGAGGGCTTTATGTTTTAATCTCTGATAGAGCTAGTTCCATTTGTGCTCTTCATTTTTCACAGCTTTCTGGCTATTCTTGTTGCTTAATTTTCTAAGAAAAATTTAGAGGCAGCTTGTTTAGTCTCTTCCCTTACCCCATCAATTAAAAAAAAGAGTTGATCTTTCTTGTAGTATTCTTGGTATTTGAAATCTCATTTTCTACAGCTGTTAAAGCCTTTTGAAATGTACCACTTTTCTACTTATTTTTCTAATATTTACTTTGTCTTTTTATGAGGAATTTCTTGTTATAAAGTTTCTTGAGAAATGTAAGCTGTACCCCTGTCCCAAGGCTTACTGTTCTTGGGATATCATGGCTACCTTGTAGTATTTCTTTTTAGCTTTTTTGCCTGTTGTGATGACTCTTCTAGGTTTATTTGGAAAGACCAGGCTTGAGGAATATCTGAGTGTTTTAAAATACCTACTCTTTTGCTCATTTGTTTCAGGTAGACTGTGTAGTGTTCAAGAATGTATTGTGTGAATGCTGCTGTTTTGAGGGTGACTTAATGATGGAGATTAGGTGTGCATTCTATATAGCTTAGGAGTCGCCGAAAGAAATAAACATTGCATGTCTTTAGTACAGGCTGCAAATTTTTAATTTGCTAATGGTAAAACTACCAATCTTATGATGGAATTTCAGTGCCTGAATGTAGAGTTTTTAAAAATCAGAAATTAACCACTGGAAAATACTTTTATATAAAAAAACTTACTGTAAAGTAAAACACAGCTACAGAAAACCAAACAAATATATATCTGAAGGTTAAACGTGGTTGAAATCACCACCCAGGTCAAGAAATAGAATTTTGCCAGCCATCCCAGAATGGATCTATCACAACTGCTTCTCTCCCTTTAACTTTTTAATATTTCTTTATAGTTATGTTATATGCAAATACATCCCTAGCCTATAATTTAGTCTTGTTTTTTTAACTATGTCTTTTAAATTTCAGATCAATTTATGCGTTTAAGAGCCCAGGCCTTTTTTTGTTTTGTTTTTTTGGCTTCACAACAGGAATTTATTGATTCATGGTTTCAGAGGCTAGAAAGTGTGCTTCTTCCTGGGGTCAGAATCTTCTGAAGAGCCTGGTCCTTTTTACACATAGAGTTTTCAAAGTGTGGATTTTGTTGATTGCATTATACATAATGCAGTTCAACGTGTTCCTCTGTTCTCTATATTTGCTGCAAATTGGCAGCTGGATCCAGAGGGTGTATCAGAGAGAACTTCCATCTTATGGCTAGCCTCTAGGTGGTGCTGTGTTCTTTCATCATGAGAGACAAATTACGCCTGGTTGTCTCTCTTTTTGATATTTCCAACTGTCAATGCTAAGTGTCTAGAGCTATTCACTGGGGTCTGCAGAATCATGATATTCTAATTTTTTCATGTATTAGGTAGAATACTTCTATGAAGAGATGCTTTCCCTCATCTGTTTACCCTGGGGTACAGTTAATATTGAAAAAGTAGTATCAATGCTTGATTCTTTCCCTTTATTTACTAGTTTTTATAAGAACAGATGTTTTCCTTATCAATCTCCAAAGGTGACTAATTCGTTGTTTTTGTTGTCATTTTTAAATGTCATTATGAGCTAATGGATTTAAATATATTTGTTGAGGTTCAATATTTTGCAATTATTATCTTTCTTGGACCTCAAGTTGTTTTATCTTTGGCCAATAGGAGCTTCCTCAAGTTGTCTCCTGAGCCCTTTTAACACAATCCTAGTAGACTTTGATTGCTTTCCTCTTATGTTCTAGGCTCATCTTTTCATTTCCAGTTCTGGACTTTGAATCAGCCATTTCTTCAAGAAGCCCTGCTTTTCTTTAGTGAGGAATGGTATTTTAAGACCACAGTCTGGCAACTAGGAATGCTCATTGATGTGGTATTGGTCATTATTCATAGGTGTTTGCAGTGGTTAGATCTATACAGATAGACACAGACACACACAGATACGCACACATATTTTATTCATATATTTACCTCATCTGTTACATCTATATCTTCTTTCTTCCACATTGAGAATCCTGATTTTAAGGACACAGGTGATAATACATGTGAAAGCATTATTTATATGTTTAGAAGTATTTTTAACATGTGTTCCATTAAGAATAGTGCTCTATTTGATGTCCACATACCAGTTTTTGGACTATGTTATTGCAGAGCCTAAGCATCTTGTAGAAGCTTATTTGTATGTGAAAATAATTTCCTGTTGTATTCCTGATTGTGTTAGCAGGAACTTCCTCATATCTTCTGCAAAAGCTGTAACAGCTGGGAGAGGAGTTCTAGTAATATCAGTATATGTACCTTATTGCATTAACTTCTGAAGCATTATTTTACTATATAAACCCCTGAAAGTATTAAACCAGTAAGTGAATTTTTATTTTGTAAATGGAAATACCCAGATTAATTTAAAAGTAACATGTGCTTGTAAAAAATTAAAGAAATAGTCTATAAAGTTGGTAGAAACTTAAAAATTCCCCTATAATATTACCCCTACTGTTAATAGTTACTTGGTATTCCTGACCTATTTTTCCATGTGAATACATGCATGCACATATACCTCTATTCATATAGCATTTTACACATACTATTCTAGAACATTTAATTTTAATGTGCCATTGACACTTGAATGTCATTGCATTTAGTTTTTAATCATTACCTAATATTTGATTATATGATTATGCCAAAATTTATTCAACCTATCTCTTATTGGTAGATATTTGGATATTTGGCTTTTTTATAATCCTAAAGAATTATGTGGTAAAAATCTTCATGCGAATACCTTTGTGTATTTAGTTGATTATTTCTTTATAGCTATTGTTGGACTTAATGAGTCAGATTATTGAACATTTTATATTTTCATACAATTATCAAACTAACCTGGAAAATTATGCCCATTTACACACTTGGCAGCAATATATATTAGTACTTGCTTTTTTTCACCTCTGTTAACATTGGACAATATCAAACTTTAACATTTTGGCAATCCAATAAGTATAAAATTATCTACTTAATATGCATTTTTTGAGTAATACTGGGGCTGAATGTCTTTTCATATGTATTGGGTTTTTTTTTTTTTGTATATTGCTTGTTCATATACTTTGTCCATTTTTCAGTTGGTTTGTATCTTTCTTATTGATTTGTAAGAACCTTTTTATATTAAGGATAGTAATTATTTCCCTTTTTATTTCAATTATTCTTTTTCCTGTGTAGCTTTAAACTTTGTTTATGGTGTCTTGTACA